>VIAB01047006.1:0-11705 GCA_009801035.1 Oophaga pumilio
ACCCCAGGTTGCGATCGCACCTTATTATTATTTTATATTTAGTGTGATCCGTCAACCCTAACACTATATTTTTCTCACTTCACTTCACCAACTTGGACTATTTAGTGCTGATGTATCACACACAAATTAGATTACAAAAATATTTAAACACAGGTTGGAATTAGTGAAGAGCGAGCATGCTCGGTAATGCTCGGTACTCGCCCGAGCATCGCTGTGCTCACGGTGCTCGGCGAGCGTGAGCATTTCCGTGATTGTTCCACGGGAGTTCGGGTCCACGTCCTGCACTGCGTCATCGGATCTATATCAGACCTGGTGCTGCCCTGCTCGTCACATTCAGCTCCAGAATCAGATAGTGTAGGGAGAGGTGCTGCTGAGATAGGTATCTGATTTGGGGTTTCAAAGATATTGTGGGTATTACATCAATGAATAGACAAATCCAGCTAAATCAACAGTCCTTGATGGATGTAGGGAGTGGTCACCACCCACATCAGCTGACCCAGCAGAACTGCAATAACACCAGATTGCCAGTGGGGAAAAACTGAGATTAACCCCCACTGGCCTGAAATAAAAAAAAAGTTTAAACCTCAGTGAAATCAGAGCTGCCACAAATCCAAAAATGGATCGTGACACTGACCATAAGGCAGCGAGAATATTTCAGGCATTGGAGCTTCCGACAATTCACGTTACAGTTACAGCTCTGCCACAGTTCACGATTGATGCACAGCAGCAACTCGTCTGCTGTATTTACTTTATTCCCAGGGTTTTCAAGATGTAAAACTGCATGGCAGCACTTTGTCCTGCATGAGTTAAAAGAAAATGGTCAGTGAGTGAATTTAATGATGTGCCCTGAGGCTGTTGGAGATGTAGTCATGTCAGTTGAGTAGGATTCGGGATAGTACGAGGTGTAATATGAGGCAGACCACAGTCCCCTTTCAGTGTTGAAATACAGTAGGTACAAATGGTGGAGCAAACCAAAGGTGGAACTCTAGGGTCTCAATCCTAAAGGTACTGCCACACTTAGTGATCTCGTTAGCGATCACGATAATGACGCAAGCTAACGAGATCGTTGGTGTGATCACTTTTAGTAGCTGCCAAACAGGAGATCTCATAAACGACACATCAGCGGTCAGCGATTTCTTTAACGACTTTGGCGGTCGTTAGGATGTCATTAGCATGTACTGAGCGCTTCTGATTCATAGGAATTTCCAGCATCGCTCCTGCTCTCTGCGTCCTGCTAGCCTGCTTTGCAACTTCTGAGATCCTCTCTGTGATGCAAAAGAGAACCTACAGATATTGCGATCCACTCCGTGACGCTAAAAAACCCTAGTCCCGCCTGCGCCGCTGTCATATGCGTCACAAACGAGGTCGCTCGTCGTTCGCAAAAGGTGCCAAACACAGCGATATAGGCTCACCAGCGGGACGCCAACGATCAAAAAACGGTCCAGAACGCTAGTGAACGATCAGCGACATCACAGCAGGGGCCACATCGTTGCTACATGGCACACACAACGACGTCGCTAACGAGATCGCTAAATAGTGACGTTTTAGCAATCTCGTTAGCGATCTCGTTAGCGATCTCGCTTAGTGTGGCATACCCTTAAGAAGCAAGTGTGTGTCTTAGTGGTCCTTTTGATAGGATTAGGGAGATAACATCACTGGATCATGCCAGGCAACCTGCAAAACCCGACATAAAGCACAACAGAAGACAGAAGATCGAGGTGAAAGAAGCACAGAATGGGATACCTGGGGCAGGTGAGTAACAGCAATTAAAATGTTTTACTGCAGTAAGTCACAGATACTTTAACTCAAACTCACACTAAGTGGCTGTTCAGTTGAACCACTATCTTAGGCTATACTAGTAATTCACGTCTTTATGTGCCAAAAAGTCTCAATGTAGATAAGAGCAGCGCTGCACCTGGGCCTGATTGCGTTTTACACCAGCTTGTGGAAAGTTGAAACTTGTAGGTGTAGCCCTTTCATATGAGCTATCTCTCATAGATAAGCACTTCACTAAATATATTGCTGTGTCAAATCCTGTTATAACGTGAGCTTCTGTTCTGGTTTCATGACCTCTGACTGAGAATCACCTGGCTTCCTCTTGTGTCAGGTCAGATTCTCCCTCACTTCCAGGCTAGGGAAACTGATGAGTTGGAGGAGGGCTTACCAAGCAGGTTGGAAATGCTGCCAGCTTTTTCTGCAGACCCAGCTCTCCCGTATACATCAGGGTGTATATACAGCACCTTGAAAAAGTATTCATGCCCCATTCTACATTTCTTCACATTACATTCACAAACTTAACTTTATTTTATTTATATTTTATGGAATATACCAACACTAAGTAGCAAGTGTTTGTGATGTGCAAAGAAAATGAAACATGATTTTCTAAATATTTAAAAAATATAAATCTGAATAATGTGATGCACATTTGTATTTAGCCCCCTTGAGTCAATACTTTGTAGAACTTTCACTATAATTAATGCTGTAAGTCTTTTTGGGTATGGCTCTATCAACATTGGAAAAGTCATCCCATAATGACAAGGTTTACCCCATCAGGATGGCTCCAACTCTAGAAACTGAAACCACACTATGTGCCAGCAAGCCGCAAAATAGAGGAGCAGAGCTGGGCCTGGGCCTGACTGTCTTTTACACCTGCCTGTGGAAAACTGAATATATAAGGTTTACAGATGAAGAAAGAGGCCATGACACCAAATATATATATGTAAATGCAATGGAAGACACTGAGTTGATTGTTTTTACTTTCAACAATATTGTTGCTTTGTTTCTGAATGAAGAATGAACAACAAATGTTCAATTGAAATGTTGGCAGCTGTACTATAAAATAAACAATGTTGTGATTAATCATTGCTGCCAGCGCTCTTCTTTCTTTCTCATGGCAATATACTTTAGGGAATCCCATGTGTTCACACACTCAAAGTTACACCAGCCATTTCGGGTTCATGCAATCTTCCTGCATTGTGTAAAATGGTGGCGGGAATTTTTGGCACTTCAGCACAAATTTGGTTCACATCTCTAATGTAAATCTCAGGGTGTTGCTACATTATAGATCATGTGAACTAAAGAAAATAAAGCATTAATTTTCTGGTGGAAAATAATAACTAGATAAAATAATATCAGCTAAATTATGTAAAATGGGGATCTTTTTACAGAATGAATAGAAATCATCATTGGAGTGCTACCGGTACTTTAAGAATTAATTAATAAATCCAGTGTCAGAACTTGACAATAAATACATCGCTTTTAAAAATTTTAACATAGCTTTTTTATGTCAGCACATGGCCCTGAACAGTGTGCAGCAAAGAGCACCATCTATTGCAAATGTAAGAAAACTCACTAATTTTCATTTAAAAATTAAAGATGACTTATTTCCTTTAAGACGACCTTTCAAAAGTACTGGTTACTTATAAAGATATCTATCTGTGTGCTTCAATAGAACACATTAATATTTCCATTAATTTCAAAACCATTAATGATCATTATGACAGGCAGTTATGAATGCAGGGTTAAATTAAAAAATCTTTTTATTGAAATGATAAAAGCAATGTTTATAATTTCACTTTGAACTGAAGTAAAAAATTGTTAAAGATACATCTGATGAGCTTGATCTATATTGTGTGTCTTTGATCTCCCCTTACTTTGAAGATAATTTTTAATAAAATGATGTACTCAGGTGATAATATTAGCATAAAAGATCCACCTTTTCACATGTCAGGGATAGAACAATGCAACGACAGGACAATTATGTCAAGAAGAATACAGGACATTAGAAAGTTTCTTTATCAGAGAAGACATAGGTCAGCCATGATGGTGATGAAATTGTTATGATTAATGTTTTATCTATCTATCTATCTATCTATCTATCTATCTATCTATCTATCTGTATTATAAATATATATTTATATACCTAACTTACTGTCCAATATAACTGTATATTGATATATGTAGTACAAAAAAAGTCCAGTAGATCTTACCTGCCATTTAAATTTGTAGGCATTTAGATAATTTTGTGTGCTTTTGGCCTCAGAGATGCATGTCTGAAAAAGAAGGTTGAGTGTCATAAAGGAGAAATACACCTTGTCGTGGTTAGTGGTCATGCACAAATTGGCTAATTTGTGCACTAAGTACAAGACATGAGAGAACTTGATCGAAAAACGTTTGCCAATGTCAAATTCAGTAGGAACGTAGCACATTCAATCCACCATAACATCTCCACCTGCACCTCATTCACAGTCCAGCAGTTTGTCCTGTTCTCCTTACTCCACCCTCTCTCAGCACAGCAGCCAGCCCTCGGTCCCGCAGTTGTGGTCATGTAAAATGATGTTTCTTCTTACTCAATCCAAATCTTAGAGATTCAACTCCACCATCTCCACTCTTTTGGCCACGCAAATGCTGCCTTTCCGCCTGGTGGATACAGACAGTTTCAGAAAGTTGATGGCCGTCGCAGTCCCCCATTACCAGTTTACCAGAGTGCATTCCATCACTGACACCTGGATGAGGAAACATGGGCAGTAGCGTTGCAATTCACTGACTGGGCACTGGGTGACTCTGGTGGCTGTAGGGGCAGGTGGTCAAGGGACTGCTTCACAATTCTTTGAATGTACAATGCTTGCAGGACAAACCTCTGTACCTAACAGTTTTTCCACTGCTTCTGACTCTTCCACCTCTTCTAGGGCATCCACCTGTGCCCTAAACCTCTCCCTTAATCAGACACATGTTTCAACAGTGCAGATAGAATCCCCCCTCCTCTGTACTGCACATCTATGACTCACCGCATTTAGGCCTCGTTCAAATATACAAGGGTTGTTCATTAAAGATTTCCCTGGACCAACTCATCTGGAAAATGCATGCCCTTCAAATATAACTTAATTGTTGGAAAAAGGTGGAAGTCCGATAGTGCGAGGCCGGGTGAATAAGGGGGATGAGGTAGTATTTCAAAGCCACAGGAGCATACTTTCATTTGGGCAACATGTGACTTGTGAACTGGTCCATTGTCTTGCAGAAGGTTGATACCTTTGGTGAGCATGCCACAGCTCTTGATTTTGATAGCCTCCTGCAATTTCTGCAGCAGTGAAGCCTAGTATGTCCCAGTGATCTTGGTACCCTTTGCTAGGAAATGCATGAATACTACTCCATGCAGCTCCCAAAACACTGTGTGCATGACCTTACCTGCTTAGGGTTGGGCATGCGTCTTCTTTGGAGGCGATGTGTCATGAAGCTTCCATTGCATCGACTGGACTTTAGATTCAGGATCATAGTGATGGACCCAGCTCTCATCCTGTGTGATCAGTCTGTTGAAAAAGTCCTCCAGGTTTCCATGGCATAGCATCAATACAGCCTGAGAGCATATGATGCATTCCTGATTTTGGAAAGGTGTGAGCAGCCGGGGAACCCAGCGAGCAGATACCTTATGCATGTGAAGATGGTGTTGGATGATTTTTTTCACGGATCCCACACTAATCTTGACATTTTTGACTAGGTGGCAAATGGTTACGCAGCGAATTTACAAAATGGCAACCTCCACTTGCTGGATGGTGTGTTCATCAATGGCAGAGTGACTTCACCCTGAAATTGGAGCTGTTTGCACCGAAGTCCAACCACATTTGAATTGACAATGCCAGTTCTTGACTACATCATATGATGGGGAATCATCCCTTGTCCAGCAAGGATTGAGAGGCAGGTGCAGGGTAATAAAGGGTGATACAATCACCTGATCAATGACAAGCCCAGCACCAGGGGAAAAGGACCAGCAGCCAGAAACCACAACAAGATGGTGGATGGTCAAACTATACAGATTCTAACAAAAGATATCTTGAGTATTAGCCCACCACCAATACACCATGGACTTAGACCTCAAGAAAGCGGTTGATACATGATCACCTACTGTTGCACTGTCTCCAACATGATGCCCATATTCTTAGGGTTAGAAATAGTGCTGACAACTGGGTTGCCATTCTGTTAAATCCATGGTACAAGTGTAAATTTAGCCAGATACTTCCCCCCCGGAATGTTATGTGCGCATGCTGGAATATCAAAACACACTTGTAGACAATCTTAAGAATAATTTTCCCCAAGACAGCAGTGAGGCACGCAGTGTGCTTCCCAGTTCTAGACATCCATCCCTGGGAACATCAAGGTGTCATTGCAAAAACATCATTAGCAGCAGCTGTTTAAGTGGCAGAAGCAATTTCTGTGACTCATTTGACACATTTTGTAGACCTGCCCATGCACCAGCAGAACAGATTACAAGTCTGTCACATTGTGAACAACTGGAGAGGATGTGCAGGAGTATCTGGAGCTCAATATAAATGCCTTCAGGGGAGGTTTGGACCCTTTTGCGTTTTGATCTTCAAAAATGGAAGAGTGAGCTCACTTGTCATGTCTTGGAGGTTTTGTCATGCCCAGCACCCAGTGTTCTCTCAGAATATATCTTCCTCGCTGCTGGTGGTGTGCTGATGGATAAGCCCATCCAGCTGTCACCTAAAAGTGTATACCATATAATTTTCATCAAAATGAACAAGTCATGGATCTACAAAGACTTTTTCACCCCATTTGCAGATTGGGCAGACTAGACGATGGTGTCATTTTTAGTGTCATGCATTGATCTTGGATAATTGCAGTCTGTACCATCTTTGTCGTGGCTTCTGTGCCTGCTGTTTGTACTGCTGTCAATGTTACAAACATTTTTTTTAAATGTGGAGACTCCAAGTTGGTTCTCCATTTGGTGGATTGCCTGTAGTGAAAGGTGTTTCAGAGGCCTATCACAATGTTTCTCCTTTGTGGAAATTTATGCTAATTTAGTGCAGTGTGCCAATAATTTTTTTAAAATGTAGAGAATCCAAGTTAAGTCTCCTTCATGTGTCTGTAGAAGTAGGGCTCCCAGACAGGCAGGCCTGAGCTTACTTTCACTTAACTGTGTTACTATCCTTACATTTTTCTACCATTAGTAGAACAAACAGGCAATCCCCACATGTATTCAGGCTGTCCAGCAGCCGCAAATCATGCAGCTGCGGTGACACAAACTAAATATCCGAGCACGCCCAAATACTCGGAGAACACCCGGGCAAGCTTGGCAAAACCCGAGCAACGAGCATACTCATTCATCACTAATAAGGACATACGGCTATTTCCTTTATGTTTTCAGTTCTTGTAATGCAGCACTGTATAATATCTCTATATGTAATTTGTATGATAAAATTTATCACATTACTCATGAATTTCACATAGAGAGATAACACGTTTAGCTGACCTCTGAATTACACTAAGCTAGGTAAATTTATACGGCTGTAATATAACCTGTATTAATAGAGCTTTTACTGGTGCTTCTCACCACCTTGTTCAAAAAGATGTAGGATTTAACTAACTTAATGACATAGAAGGTTGTGGGTGTCATGAATCTATGGGACATGTCCATTTATAGACTCTCACTGCACAAATAACCTCGTAGACAAGTAAAGCAATGTGTTTCATAGCATCAGTACATCATGCTTTAGTCAGTGTTGTGAAACTCCATTAACCTTTTGCAAACTCCTGAGCTCTGATCTTGCCAGTAATAATGTAATGAAATTGCTGAAGGTTTTGTCACTGACAGCCAATATGCTTCTGACTTCATGATCCAGAAAGCTCTTTCAGTTAAGGTTCAGTAAAGCACTGTGCATGAAATATGTGTAAATATAATTCACGCTTTCTATATATAGCAATGAATATACTGCATATTGTAGAAAATCAGAGAGGAAAATAATATGAACCCAAATAGTTAAAGGAATTGCTAGCATATATAACACATAATAAACAGTTGAGCCATTAATTTTGTATTTTTCTTGATTTCTTGTCTCAAACAAAAAAACAAATTTGAATATTTTTTTTAAATGTGACATTATATAATATAAATGACACAAACAATCTTCTTAACAAAACAAATTATTATCTTAACTATAGATTTCTCCTCAAATTTTAAAAACAATGTCATAGTCTCCCAAAATCAAAAAGGTTTTTTATCAGTTTATTTGCACCCTGTGCATGTAATGGTGTGGCCTGCCTTTCCTTTTATATGGACATTATTTTTATATTGTTCTAAATGGCTGTGTGTCTACTTGCTGGATTCAGTCCTCCTCAGCCCTTATCCACATGCATGTCACTTCACAAACACTAAGGTTATAATATTTGAGGTTTGGACCGTCCCGATTAGGGTCACCATGACATGGTGGGATTTGCTTTTGCGTTTTTTTAATCAAAATTATGTTATCTAATTTCCCTAAATTATTTTCATGCACTATTGTTGCTTATTTATTCACTGCAGGGTATTTGCTTGTTATGTTGTTATCTCGGGTTTTTTAGTCTCTTTAGTGGCCAGTGTCAACATGCACTTCCACACTTCAAGTACACCAACAAATATCCCAGTTCATTTCTTTAGTTTTTTTTAATGTACTGTATATGTATCTTTATTATCATGACCATTTTCCACTTGTACCCTTGCTTCCCATGCTGGTTATGCCTATGGTCTAATTTTTATTAGCATTGTTTTTCTCTTTTATCTAATGCATAAAAAAGAATATACATTTTTTTGTATTTTTGTCTGGTATTTGTTCCTCTTCTCTTTGCTATGTATTTGTCAATGTCTGAAAGACACATTACTTTGTTGGCAATTGCTCTGTAAGATTAACGTTTAGTGAACATGGTAAATAAAAAACAAATGACAATTGTGGAATTGCACTTTTTTTTGCAATTTTGATTCACTTGAAAGTTTTTCAGGCTTTCCAGTACATTGAATGATAATATGAATGGTGTCATTCAACAGTATAACTCGTCCCTCAGAATAAAAGTACTCTTATGGCTATGTGGAGGGAAAAATAAAAAGTTATGGCTCTTAGAAGCAAATGAAAAAAAACAAAAATGGAAACTGGCAGTGACAGGAAAGTGTAAGTGCCTCAGGTGAAGCCAACGTGAGCAGTGGAGGAGTAAACAAGATGTAGGAGCGTCGTACACAGAGAACTTGATGAGAGGACACAGCAGCGGGACAATTGAGTGGTGAGGTACTATTTTTCTTTTTTGCACCTGACATTTATTGTGCTCTGGTGTCTGATGAGATTCCAAGGCATCATAAGGCACATTTGATTTTCTGGTCAAATAAATGCAAAGTGCAAAATTTTGGAAGATTCAACAATCATTTCTTGTCATTAATAATTTATCTCATATGACTTTTTTATATTGTACACTAAAAGTACACATATTGTGACTAAATAAAAATAAATTTAAAAAATTAACCATCATATTGTGATCATCAAAGAATACATAAATTTACAGTACATATTTTTAATTCCTAATAATTTAACCTCTTCTTGACCTTGGGGTTTTCTGTTCTTTGTATTTTTGTTTTTTGCTCCCTTCTTTCCAGAGCCATAACTTTTTTATTTTCCAGTCAATATGACCATTTGAGGGTCTGTTTTTTACCAGACAAGTTGTACTTTTGAAAGACACCACAGTTTTTGCCACATAGTGTACGGGAAAATTTGAAAAAAAAATTGCTAGTGCGATGCAATTCCACAATTGTTTTTTTTTTACCATGTTCACTAAATGTTAAAACTAACCTGCTATTATGATCCTGCAGGTCATTATGAGTTCGTAGATACCAAACATTTATAGGTTCTTTTTTAAGTAGTGAAAAAAGTTATTAAAAATAAAAATAAATGGTGCCATTTTCTGACACTCGTAGTGTCTTCAGTTTTCAGGATTTGGGGCTTGGTGAGGGCTTATTTTTTCAGGCAGAGCTGATGTTTTTATTGATACCATTTTGGGTGCATATGATGTGTTTATCTCTTGTTATTGCATTTTATTGTAATATTGCAGCAGCCAAAAAAAATAATTCTGCCAATGACAAGCAAGGAGGGGTCTTCTGCAGAACTCCAGGTGCCATGGGAACTCATCGGACCTTTGTCAGCGTCATGTGACAGGGGCGCTGATGGCTAGAGTTTTGATGCACTTCTGGTAAGCACAAGTTAAATGCAACTGTCAGAAACAACATTAGGCATTTAACATGTTAACAGCAATGGGTGGATGTTGATTCCACCCTCAGCGGTTAGTGGCACATGATAACTGATCAAATCAGTTGTCATGTGCCTGAAAAGATGTGGGCTCCGCACTGGAGCATGCATCAAATGCCATGACATGACCTATGATGTACAGATACTTCATAGGGCATTCAGGAGTTAATGATTACCAGATCAGTAAACACCTTACAGACCAGGTGGTATTATTTTAATTTTAATTAATTCCTCTGCATTGCATAAGCCATAACTTATTTTTGTTCTACTGGTGTGGCTCAATGTGACCCTGTTTTTTGCAGAAATTGTACTATTTTGGTGAATTTGGGGTTTTCCTACTAATTATTGTAACATTTATATATTACCTATCTAATATAGATTTTTTTTAATACTGGCAATGTTTTGCATGAAATAATCTAATGTTTTAACTTTTCAGGGTTTTACAGTCATGGAGAAACCTAATATTTGTAGAGCATGAAGGTTGTTACTGCTGGGTTGTTTTTTTATCTAGAGTAATAGGAAATATTTTTATATAAAATTTGGTGAGAGTTTTTTATATTTTTAGTTGGAATGGTGGATTTATTTATTATTATATTGTTTACTGCTCAGTTTTTCACTGTAATGAAGCCATGCATGGGATTTTAATTACAATAAGAACAGCAGCACTATGTCTGCTAAGAACCAATATCTTTGCTATACTCAGTAAACACCCAGTGATCTTGTGATAACTGGGTAAAATACAAGTATTTGTGATCACAACTTTATCCACTACACTGTGAGCTCAATTGTTAGGCAACTTGTAATTTTAATAATTACATTTTATTATTAAACAACATGTATTCCTGTCGGACAATCCAAAAGGTTAATAAACGTAAAACCTGAATATTTAAGAAAGTAAAAATGATTTTTTTTTCTTAGAAGATTTTCTATGTGTGCAGTATTATTGGGCAACTATTATTGTGCAGAATTATTAAGTAGTTAAAAGAAAAATTTACTCATCTCAATTGTTTATTTTCTTCTGTTAAAGTGAAAATAACCAAACAATTTTAAAAGGACAAAAAATAATTTCGATCAGTTCAAAAAAATTATCTATGACCATTATAATCGCTCTTCTTTTCAATAACAATCATAAGCATTTCATTCATTGAGTTTAATCTGTTGAAGATCAACTTTTTGGGCAGCACCAACCGCAGTCTTCCAAACTCTGTTCAGAGAGGTGCACTGTTTTTAAATCTTCTGTTAAACTAAGGCCCACAAGTTCTCAAGAGAGTTTAGGTCAGGTCAGGAAGGGGGTGATGATGTTATTATTCTTATATCTTTAAGCTCTTTATTAGCTAGCAAATTAGTAGAGAACTTTGATTCATCCAATTCTGCATTTTCCTGCATAGAAATCATGGATTTTTTTTAAAATATACAGACTATTTCATGTACAACTGCCGGAAGAAAGTGTCTTAAAAACTGACTGAGTAGGATTGGAAAATGATTTTGAGTTATTTTCAACCCAAATAGGTTCAACTCATCTTTAGTAATACTAACTCATAGCACTGATCCAGCCACATGTCCATGCATATATCCATCCACCTGGTCTATCAAGATTCATTCTCATCTCATCAGTCCTCATCAGTCCTTAACCCCTTAACGACCGCCGAT
>VIAB01047012.1:4652-17729 GCA_009801035.1 Oophaga pumilio
CAACCAATATAGTCTTGCTCTAGATACACTCTGAGAACCTATTCGGTGTCTTTTTACTCTGTCCTATTACCAAATGGGCTGCCTCGCTGCTTGTTTTAGAATGTTCTTCCTTATTACCTATTTATACTGTTGTATTATAAATGTATGATATTTTTAATATTGTAATAATAAAAAAATTTTTTATTATTCTTGATAGACACTTTTCTGTGGTTTCTCATTACTCCATGTTCTTTTGAGTTTTCATGTTGTTGGGAGTACTCCACATTTATTTTCATGTCCTTATTTTTTGGGGGGAACCTTTGTGATTGAGCTGGTTCCTGGCCACATCTGATTAGTATGAAGGTTTTGAATATTTGTTATATATTGATATTCCCTGTGTTTTTCACAGCTGGTGAATCAAAACAGATGGATTTTCGTGCCCGCGACCAATCTTGGCTGACGCGGCTTAATGAGGTATTTAAGGAGGAATCTTCTTCGCTTTTAGATTCGCAATAAAAGGATACCAAGGAACAGGTTACATGGTTAATAAATCTCTTATCGAAGAGAACAAAATTATGGTGGAACAAAGCCTTTTTGGTGAAATATCTGAGAAGAGGTCTGATATCCAGGGGGCTACGCATTCAACTATTCCCGGCTTTCTCTGTAGATGAAGATTCTTTCAGAGATAGCTGGGAAAAGATCTCCACCAGGTCTTCTAAGGAATATATGGAACTGCTCATTAAATTGGACAGCACCAGACTTTGTGCTTTAGAGTCGGAGATTGATACTCTTCAATCCAATTTGAAAAAGGATTTATCTACTGAGGCTTTGACCAAACTTTACGAGGAAGTGCATAAAGATTTTGTGAAATGGAAACAGGATTTCTGCACTAGTAAATCAAAGAAATTTCAGAGGGATGTCCTTGATTTCCAAAACAATAGAGTTTACAGGTGGAAATCGACCCCTAAACGGGATTGATCACCATCTCTTGCCCGGTCCAGTTCAATGTCATCTTTTACCTCAGTAGATGAATCTAGACAGACAATTAAATCTGGTGTAATGGATAAAGAAAAGAATGATTACTGCAGAAATACACGTAACACCAGAGGCCATTACGCTGGAAAAAGGAAAGTGAACTCACCATCTCTGCACGGAGCTAAATCCAAGTCCAAAACTATGGAGGTAATTAATTATTCTGCACATACTATTACTGATATTCAACGTGACCTTCTTGGATTGGATTTGTCCTTCGCGCCGAGTAATAGCTTCAATTTCTTTACAGCTGTGAAGGATATACAACTTTTCTGTCACAAATTAATACTCATCAAATTGCACAATATGCGTCAGTCTCATACAGGTCTGGAGGATGTCACTGAACGTCAAGCATTGGCGACTCTCGAAGATCAGCTTAGAGAGCAACAAATGGAGTCTACAGGTATGTTCCCTCAGTCTGTAATACCTAGATCTATGACATTTCCTGCCCTATCTGTATGTCTGCAGGTTGAGATATTCTGCAAAATGGTAATTGAAGAATTTAAAAAGATTCCTACTGGCATTTCCAGAAATAATCTTACACCTTTGCAGAGAAAAGCACTTAAAGATCTGCGGGCACTTGATGATGTTGTAATCAAGGCAGCAGATAAGCGTGGAAATTTCATGATCTGGTCCATAGAGAAATATGAAAAAGAGGCCTTTAGGCAGCTGAGAAATAAAGAAACATGCCAACAACTTACAAATAATCCAACTGCACCATTTGCACATTCTTTGGAAAAGATTTTGTATAATGTGTTTGAATCTGGTCTTATCCTGATAAAGATCTTTGATGGGCTGATGATTACAAACCCAAGAGTGCCAACCTTCTACTTGCTGCCTAAGGTCCACAAGGATCCAGTCAATCCTCCGGGCCGCCCCATTGTCTCTGGCATAGGGGGGCTGTGTGATATGACATGTAAATTTATTGATTATTACTTGAAACCAATTGTCGAGACGCTGCCCTCCTATGTCAGGGACACCACTGATTTACTGAACAAGATCAATGAGATTACCGTGGAGGATGACATGGTCCTTGTGGCCATTAATATAGAATCTCTATATACGTCAATTGGTCATGATGATGGTTTGGCAGCAATATGCTTTTATTTGGAAATGACCAATCGGGATGGCCACTGGTGTGAGTTCCTGTTGGAACTCCTGAAATTTGTATTACGTCACAATTACTTTGTCTTCAAGGATAGGTTTTTCCTGCAGAAGCAAGGCACTGCCATGGGCGCAGCATGTGCCCCGTCCTACGCAAACTTGTTTCTTGGTTTTTGGGAGAGGCAAGTTTTCCAGGGGGATGGGGCTCATGCCGCCGAACATGTGCAGTGCTGGCACCGCTATATCGATGATGTTTTTTTTATCTGGTAGGGGCCCATACTAGCACTTAAGGAATTCATGCTATATTTAAACTCAAACACATTGAACCTCAGGTTCACGTATAAGTGGCACAAGTCAAGTATTGAATTCCTGGATGTTCTTTTCAGTATTGATGCAGATGGGTCTATCCAGACTGACTTTTTTCGCAAAGAGACAGCAGTTAATTCTTTGCTACATGCGTCTTCTGCACATGTACCACCAGTTATCCGTGCTATCCTGATAGGCCAGTTTTTAAGAACTTGTCGCATTTGTTCCACAAATGACAGATTTGAGAAGCAGTTGATTGATTTGAAACAACGGTTTAAATCTAGAGGATATAGCAACAGATGCATAAAGCAGGGGTATCGTAGAGCCAAACTGACCCCACATGACACTCTCTTGACTAATTCAACCAATTCCTGGTCAAATAAGGATTAACACACTATCTGTTTTGTATCCACTTCTAACTGCCAATGGGATCATGTTCGAGACAGTCTGTCAAAATGTTGGCCAATTTTACATACTGACACTACCCTTGCGGCTCATTTGCCACAACGACCTAAGATAATTCCTAAATGCAGTATGAACTTGAAGGATCATTTGGTAAAAAGCCACTATAAAAGCCACTATAAATCAAAACAGGCACACCTTCCCTTGAAAAAGCAATACGCGAAACGAGCGTCGGGACTTTGGAGATAGCAGGAGAGACTTATTATGGGTATGTGTTGATCATCATATTTGCACCAATTACTTCTTGCACAGGCACAGGCACTTTATGTTATTTGACCTTGTTTGGCAAAATCCATTTATGTGTATCATTGTTTGCTGACATTTTTATGTCTATACACTTTACATATATATTTTTGGATTCTTTTTTTGCCATATGTAGCACTCTTTTAGTTATTGGTGCTTGATCTTACATCACTATATCCCATAGTCTCATATAATTTTTCCTCTATCCCACTTGGTGTTTTGTACTTGAGTTGTATTCCTTTCCTCATATATTGTGTTTGTTCTTTTTATTGGTTTTCTGTCAATTTTGTTTATGAAATCTCTATATTATATGTCAATAAAATTTGTTACTTTTATATATATCCCTCTTTGAGTGATGTGTTTGGATATTTTATATCCAATTTTGTTCTTTATAAATCAAAACCATCAAAATCTTTTTTAAATACGGCTCGCACCAAAGGATATTTTCCTAGTGGCAGATGTGTGGCATGTCCTAACATCCTTAAAACTACATCCTTTGTTTCATCTAATGGAACCAAAACTTTTTATACTAGGGATTTTATTACCTGTTATACATCAAATGTTGTGTATTATGCCACATGTCATTGTGACAAAATTTATGTCGGACTGACGTCCTGTGAATTGAAAGTTCGCATATGTGAGCATGTTAGAGATATTACGGCGGCCAAAGATATTCAGGATGTCTCAACACTAAAAACTCTCCCGAAACATTTTAAGTTGTTTCACAATGCCAATCCGAAGGGTCTTATGGTCCGAGGAATTGATAAAACTGATTGTGGCTTTTGGGGGGTAATGATAAGAAAATCCTAGCACAACACGAATGCAGATGGATAGTTATATTGGATACTTTGGTGCCCCTTGGTCTAAACGAGAAGAATAGTTTTGTTTCCTTCTTATAACCATAGTGCCCACATAATGGGATCCATGTATTGCCTTTTATTTTATTCCTTATTGTTTCCTTTTTTCCTACTATTTGTCCTGGTATATATACACCTTATCCTTGTGTTTCATGTTTTTAATTGTTTGTTCTGTGTTTGTTTTTTAGCTATCACACATTTATATTCTTAAGTATTTATATTTGGATGAGTCGATACATTGATGTTGTCTTTGGATCAGCATACTAACCCCGCTGTGGATTATATCTGGGCCAAATATTTGAAGAACTTTGAGATCACTACATTGGATATATGCATATGGACTGAATTCCTTAGGAGCTCACACGCCTTCTGTATGGATGGGGCCGGGGCTCTTCATTAATTTTCAGAATTTGGGAAACCAACTCTAGCCTGTATATTGTGGGAGGGGTGAGGGGGTTTTGTGGATAGGAGATGTTTATATAATTATATGTCCAACACTTAATATTTACATATTCGTATTTTGTGAGTATTGTTTGTTTGTGATGTTTATTTCTTTATTTTTCTTTTGACCCACACAATATGGCCATTCTCTTGTGATTTTCTGGCATAATAATGTTGACAATGTGCATAAATTTAATGCAGTATGTCCTTTTAACATTGTCAGGTTTCCATAATGGAATTATTTACCAAATACCAACACTTGCGATGATATCCTGGATGAATGGCCCCTCCTCCTTCTTATGTGCACATGACACGTCTTGTGTTTGACGTCTATGTAGTTTCTCTGTGTAGACTGACCTCCCTATGATGGTCACCTGCAGTGGGACTTCAACAAAATGGCCTCCGCTCTGTGCACATGCACAGTGTGTCAAGTATTGGCACGCGAAGTTCCGGCCATCTATTATGAGAATCACGAATATTATTGAAGTCAAAAAGTGATGTTTTCATCACTCATGCGTGCGGTCTCAAGATGGTGACGGTTCACTCTGCGATTGCCGCTTGGATACACTGGGCATGCGCCGATCTGATGATCAATGCCTGGAATGCTGCTCATATAAACTTGTTGGGTGACACAATGCAGAAACTTCCCCTTGATAAAGCTGTTGCAAAACGCACGTCGGGGTCCAGTGGGGCACTCCACTCTATATTGGACATGGGTAAGTGGCAACTTGTACCGCTGGCACTATATTATTGGTGTTATAATGTGCAGTGGGATATATTTATCCAGCCTATAGTACTGTATAGCTGCACACTGAGCACCGTGTTCATTTAATTCGAACTTTTCTGACTATATAATGACCATACTGTAGTTGATGTATATTTCATCATCAACCAATATAGTCTTGCTCTAGATACACTCTGAGAACCTATTCAGTGTCTTTTTACTCTGTCCTATTACGATATGGGCTGCCTCGCTGCTTGTTTTAGAATGTTCTTCCTTATCACCTATTTATACTATTGTATGGTAAATGTATGATGTTTTTAATATTGTAATAATAAAAATTTGTCTTTTATTCTTGATATACACTTGTCTGTGGTTTCTCATTACTCCATGTTCTTTTGAGTTTTCATTTCTGGTTTTTATCAGTCAAGATGGGGTGCAGACTGTACATTAATGAGAAAAAAATGAACTTTTTTGCATTTACCAAATAGCTGTAATGAAACAAAGAGTGAAAAATTTAAAGGGGTCTGAATACTTTTTGAACCCACTGTATATTTACAGTTGCATCAATTATTAGTCTGACTGACCCTCTGAAGTGTAGGTTGAGATAACACAGATGCACATGGGAATTAGCATTATTTAATAGGAGTAATCTGCAAGTGTAGTCCACTTTTTTTCTGAACAGAATCCAAATGCTGATTTCTCAGTAATAGAGTAACAGATTGGCCATGTAAAGGAATTGCTGGATTTTATCTTAGAAAAAAGATCTACATGCACATATACAGTAAATAGTTTTGGGAGGTGAAATCCTGCTGACAAATTCCCTTTAACAGCAAACAAAATCTATCTAAGGGATGCCTTTACAGTTACATATGCTTGTGAATGACAAATAAGGCATCACTGGGCAGGGAATGCAATGGTCTCGATCTTTTTCTTTATCACCTTCCACTCTGCTGCTTGACTTATTCGATTTTTATTCACTAACCAGTTAGTAGACATTTGATAGAACACTATGAATTATTGTGGAAGAGCTGTAATGTGCTGAAGGCTCTTCAATTACATTTTGTTTTTCTTCGTGAAAAAAATGTTTATGACATTGGGAATAATAATCCTGTAGTTTATTAATCATCAAAATAATCTATTTCATTTAAAAATTCCACATTGAAATGTGTAGACAAAAAGGGTGTGATGCTTTCGAAGCCATTTCCTTCTGGGTGGATAAGTTTATGCTTCTTGAGCCAGGAATCCAATCCAAGTATGCAATGGATCATTAAAAGGGTTGTCCACTTTTCAAAAGTATACTTAATTGTGTTATTGATGCAATTCCATATAATTTACTTGTGTTCTTCTGACCTCAAAGCTCCACCAATGTCCTTATTTCTCCACCGATTTCAGATGTCTGTGCATGTACATTTTATGGGAGAGCATCTCTTGGTGTGAAGGGACAGTGATAACTCCTCACTTCAACAGCTAGTCCCCACTCTGTGTATACATTACTCAGGGCAACAAATAGGGCTAATTTTGTTATTGAAATGAGCGGTCAGCCAACCCCCTCTAACAAACTACTCTGATATGCCCAAACAGAAAACTCTCTTCTGTGTTTTGCAGGGAACTGAAAAGAGAGATACCTATTGTGAAGCAAAAACAGAAGCTGAGCTAACCTAACAGAAGTACATTGGAAAGTAGAAATGAACAGATCTCAAGATCTCAAATAAAAATACATTTTTCCAACTGTATTAGAAAGGTATATAGAATTCCAATAAGAACACATATAAACATATACAGCATTTTTTAATAGACAACCCCTTTAGTTCTAGCTGGCCCTATGTGAACTGACTGTCAAAAAGAAAAGAACAAAAAAGTTTCTTTAACAATATGTAACAGATGCTTACAATCCTAATGATAATTTAAACCACGTGTAATGCAATGATAAAATGGGCAACATCCAACTGCATGCTACCAAAAACCTGACTAAATGCAAATAGAATAAATGCAGAGTGTAAAAGTCAACTTTCCTCTGGTATGACGATTCTACATAATATTCACATTATGTGACATATCAAGGGGCACTACCCTTTCCTTATGCATAATACGCATGAATGAGCTGTATGACTTTTAAAGATTACCTAATTTCACATTTTCAGGTTGAAGACGGACTGAAAACGTCCAAACCTACTGCCAGTTTTTAGAAGACACCTTCTTCAAGCAGTTTTACAGAAAAATGTCTGCATCTTTCAAAATAACCATGATTTTTATGTAGGACAATGCTCCATCACGTGCTTCGAAGTACTCGTCTGCTTGGCTGAGGAGCCTGTGAATGGATCAGGTAGTCCTGTAGTCTGAAGAGTCCTGTGGTCAAGATGGTGAGGAGAGGGAGAGAGAAAGGGCAGCAGTTGCCCAACGCGTGTCACCTGAAAAAACTGGCTTCCTTAGGGGAAGCGCTGGTCTCTCCCTCTCCACACCTTGAACACAGGACTCTTCAACCTACAGGGCTACCTTATCCATTTGCAGGCTCCTTTTGCTACACAGGTAGTACTATGATCCCTGGCCTCATTCTTGGCTCACCTATCTACAGACAATCTTTACTTCTGAGTAAAGGTACTGCCACACTAAACGCTCCCGCTAACGATCACAATAACGACGCATACTAATGCGATCGTTTTTGTGATCGTTTTAATGTCGCTAGTAGCTGCCACACTTAGCGATCTCGTTAACAACTCTAAAGCGGTTAGCGATCTAATTAACGACTTTAACGGTCATTGCGATGTAAAAAACAGCGCACATCGCTCACAAAAGGTGCCAGACACAGCGATATAGCGTCACCAGCGGGACGCCAACTATCTAAATACGGTCCAGAACTCTAGTGAACGATCAGCGAGATCACAGCAGGGGCCACGTCGTTGCTACATGCCACACACAATAGCGTCACTAACGAGATCGCTAAATAGTGACGTTTTTTAGCGATCTCGTTAGCAACCTTGTTTAGTGTGGCATACCCTTTAGTTCCATTTAGTTACATGTGAACTATTTTTTGGTCTGTGATAGGCTGTTTTTGGTCAGCATATTAGTACTTCAGCAATTATCCATTGTCCAGTGAAACCTAGAATCATTAGTGGTTGAGATGCTGATTTTATGTTTTGCTTTTGGCCCTATTACTAGGGAATTATTCTATGATAAGGGAGAGGTAGGACACAGCCTTACCATGGGCTCACTTTGCTTTTTCTGGTTTTAATGTTTGTAGTTTTGTGTGTACTTACACAACTATTGTAATTTAGCTACTGTGATCACTGTATTTTGCAAGTCTCCTTTTTCTTAGTTCTTCATGCATTCTAGAGTGAGGTGTATCAGATTGTATGCATTACACATAACCCGGAAACTAGAGAGGTCACCTCAAAGTGACCTAATAATCATGCGCACTAGAGCCTGGTTAAAACAATATGTAAGTCACAGTTTTCATTCAGCAACCAGTGAATGGTAGATCAAAACAGCTATGTAGACTCATGAATAAGGGGTATTTTTCATATACCTGTGCAGATGCAAATAAAGGAACCAGAAGGAAGGTGCGAGAAGGCGCGGGGGAGGTGGGAAAGGTGGTGTTGTGGGGTCCATTATAATAGATCAAGAATTTTGCTCATAATTAATAGTGGATCCATAATTTAGAATCGAATGTATGACAAGTTTTATTAATTCAGAAAAAGCTTCCAGTCAAAAAAGCGGCAATCAGTAGCAGAATGACAGGTGCCTGGGTGCTTAAAGGAAGCAACCATATGACAAGATCTCATTCAAGCCTTTAGGGGTCATTGATTCAAGCCTAAACGTCCATTTGCATTCTTTTTTAAGTATCCATTTATTAATATCACCCTTTCTTGTTCTTATTTTAATCCCATATATCACACAGAAGGAGATTTCTCCAACCCTGCATCCATGTACTTGAGTTATGTGTCGTGCTATGGGGATTTCTCGCTGGTGGCATATATCCAACTAAATATATCTCCAGCTGGCTTCCAATTATAAAGATCCCTGATGAAAAAGTTTTTACCATTCGAGGAGCTGGTAAAAGATTTGCAAGGTATAGTTTGGCTGCAAATGCAGCAGTCCCAGCAACGAAAAAACCCCGCAAGGACTCCTATACAGTCAAGTGCTCTTAGGTGGTATACATTCATATAGGCTATGAACTAATCTATCCTTGATGGATCGCCCCCTGCATTATGTCTCAATGGGATATTCAGGTATGACCCCCTGTAGTTCAGGGTCAGTTTGAAGAATTCCCCAATGCTTTTTGAGGATTGAATATATTATTTGTGCCTGATTATTTTAAGTACCGATAATTCTCTTATGTCCATTATGAGCCCTAACTCTTGTCCCCTGAATCAATGTTTCTCATTTCTGCCCCAATGCTTGAGTATGTGCTGAAATCAAGATCTCAACAGGGTACCCTCTTTCCAAGAATCGCCTCGTCAGATCCCTGGCCTGCATTTCATAGTACTCAGTCCGAGTATAGTTGATGGAAGAATTTCCCATGAAAAATTAAATAGTTACTGTGGAACACAAATAAAAGTATTTTTTTCCACAAAGTTATTGTGTCTCCAGCATCCTATTGCCTTCATCTTCAGGTAGTGCCTGACTGCTCCTATTCCTGGATTAATGGGAATGCTGCTGTACAGGGCCTCCACATCTATTATCCTCATCAGCAGCTGTCTCCAGTTTCTTAAGGCGGTAAGACATATCCCTGAAATATGACAGCAAAGATAACACAAAGGGCTGCAAGATAGTATTGATATAGACTCCGCTATTCTCACTGCCCAACCCAATACCCGCCACAATTGGATGGCCCCTGAGGGGGTCTATACACTTGTGTATCTTAGTCAATGAATAATATATGGTCACAGTTGGACAGGTGGAAAATAGATAGTCATACTCACAATTTGATATGAGCAATTCGGCCTTAGCTTCATCAGGGATAGTTTTTATTGCATCAACATACTTATTTGCCAGGTCAAATCCAATGATTTCATACGCATCTTTATCTGTCAGTATGGATAGACACATAGATAGATAACGTGGGTGATCCAGCAACAAGAGATTTCCCCCCTTTTCTGATGGTTTAATAATCAGATTTTTGTTTATCTCTGATCCATCCAGAGCCCGTTGCTCTATTTCAGAGAGATTTGATCCCTGTAGGAAACTCTCATATGGAATTATTTTTAGATCACTAGTTTAACAAAAATGTCTATACTCGTTAAATCAGTCTGAGGGAGCATCCTTTTGCTTTTGACCCTTAGGTCCGTGAATGGTCTCACACCTGCATCCCTCTCATTTTCTAGAAACAAGTCCATTAGATTCCGATATCCTTCCATCTCATCATTAATGATACCTTGTTTCTCACAATCTTGTTACGATGTTGGAAGAATTTCCTCCCTTTTATTTTACACCCAAATAAGTTTAGATCTTGCATCCAATTAAAGCAATTGTATGATGGAGTCGGGACAAAATTGAGACCCTTATGAAGAATTGCATATTCAGCCCCACTTAGTGTCTTTGGGGAAAGATTAATAATCTGCCCCCAATTTATTGGTGTCTTGTTTTTTCTCAGATTTATTTGTATCCCTTGCTCTAAAAAAGAAGAAGAGGAGGAAGAGGATGGATGTCCAAAGGATGAGATACCTTGAGGAGACCCTGAGATGTTTGCACCATGGGTGGATCTGTGATTGGAATTATTTCTAAATTTCCCGCCATATTTGTCTAGGTGTCTTCCCCCTACCTCTATATCTCCCTCTATTGATCGGATCCTGTTTCTTACTATCGGAGGTATCTACCTCCAAAGAGGATGGATATATGGGTTTTGTGCTAGAATAATAAGCTTGATTGTCTCTGAATTCACCCAAGTCTTGAAGAAATTGGGAGTGCTTTCTTTCTTTGAGAAATAGTTGATATTTCTCAACCGAGGTCTGTACAAGATTTTCACGGCGATCAAAATCTAGATCATCTTTATGTTTGAGAGTCTTAGCTATCAGAATATTGAGTTGTTCAAATGACTCCTCAAATAGTTTATTTTCTTCTTCAAGAAGTATTCTCATGAACCTAATTGATGATTCTATAGATTCTATAGACTTTTTTTGACACAGTTCTAATACACGTGTGTTGGATGATCATGGAGAGGGATGGATATTTATTCTAAGACCTTTAGGAAATATTATATTCTTGATATAGTTATGCAATGTCTTAGTTTCCCACCACAATTTTATGTTCTCTTTGTAACAATCATCGATCTCTTTAAACAAATTTTTCAGAGATAGGGAAACGTAATTCGTGGGTAATTTGCCTAATTTTTGTTCTCCGTCAAAATCTTTTACAGACCTCGAAATATCAATCATTTCTAAAAGAAAGAAAGCACTTCCAGTTTCTATGATAGATAAAATACAGACACTTCATATCTATCTGTCTATCATTGTTATTTATCAATATCTAAAGTGAATGAAAAAACCTGGGTGAGTTTCATATTTATTGGGAAACCAGGCACAAAAAAACAAATATCCAAAAATGAAATAAAAAATGCATGAAGGTAGTAATAATAATAAGGGTATTTAGTAAACATAATTTTGATCAAAATAATGTACAAGCCATCCCGCCACGTCAAGGCAACCCTTTGTGGGACAGTCCTACTCTAATATTGAAAACCCTTCCACTTGTCAAGTGACGTAAATGTGAACAAGGGCAGAGGGACTGAACCCACCAGTTGAAGCTCCGGCCAGACAGGATGGATTTTCTCAACTCAGAAAACAGGGCGGTCGCACCCTTATATGCATAATTTTCATATTTATTGTATACTCTGGTTATTAATGAATGCACAATGAATTCGCATTGTTTTTTTCACTTATGAAATGTGTTGATTTGACTAATTCTACCTTTTTTACACTCCAATTATTCTAGATAGATTGGTATAAGTAGTCAGAAAAAGAAATAAAGAGGTGCTAAGTGGGTGTCAGTTTCTTGTTAACTAGCACCAGATGTACATGCTGTCAGAGCAGCTAAAAAATACCACTGTTAAATTCTTTTTCTGCTTTAACTGTTGTTTTCACATATTATTGTCGAAGATAATGCACAAAGTTCCTTTCTCTGATTATAGAGCGGTCTGTGCAAAATCGCAGAGACATGTTCAATAATGATCCAAGTGTTGGATCAAACTCGACAATGGAAGTCTATGGGTTCATGAAAATATCGGATAGCACATGGATGCCATTTGTGAGCTGTCCATTTTTGACAGATTGACAGATAGGAGGAGGTGGAGGAACTATCTTTTTTTTCAGTATCTATGGGAGACAGGGGGTGGGGAGAAGGTTGGAGCTTGACACATTAAAAACATATATTAAAAGCAAATGCAAAAGCAAATGAATGTAGCTAGTGGGTGCCGTACCTGCTGATGGTTTCAGCTAAACTGAAGAAAAGGAAGGGGTGTTTTCAGTAGGAAACATCCTGTTAGGGATGGCAGAACGCACCAAATAAATATAGATAATAGGTTTATTCGCAGCCCGGGGTCCACCGTGCAGGCAGAGCCAGCTGCTAGTAAGATGGCACAATGTGGCGATATAATCGAGCTCTGTTAATCCACAGAGTCATTGATATAGAAGCTGTGGCACTATATGGCGGTAAGAGCGAACTCTGTTACTCCACAGAGTCGCTGAGGTAGAGACTGTGTCCTGTTAACCTCACAGGAACACACAGATCACTGCAGAGCGGATAGCAGTCCGTGGTCATGCAAACTATAACGCAAACAACCAACTCCTCACCGGAGTAGCCGGTATTCTAGAGGCTATTTCAGCCAAGCCCTGAACACATGCATACAAAAACTCCTCACAGGAGGTGCCTGTATTCTAGGGGCTTATTTCATCCGAGCCCTAACTGCATGCGTACATGACCACACTGGTGCAAAGC
>VIAB01047018.1:0-10178 GCA_009801035.1 Oophaga pumilio
GACAACTTACTTCCATGGTATAAAAAGCTGAAACGTGCCTTCAGGAGTAAAATCATCTTAATGCATGACAATGCACCATCTCATGCTGCAAAGAATACCACTGAATCATTGGCTGCTATGGGCATACAAGGAGATAACCTCATGGTGTGGCCACCATCTTCCCCTGTCATCAACCCTATAGAGAACCTTTGGGGTATCATCAAGCAAAACATCTATGAGGGTGGGAGGCAGTTCACATCAAAACAGCATCTCTGGGAGGCTATTCTGACTTCATGCAAAGAAATACAAGCAGAAACTCTCCAAAAACTCACAAGTTCAATGGATGCAAGAATTGTGAAGGTGATATCAAAGAAGGATTCCTATGCTAACATGTAACTTGGCCTGTTAGGATGTTTTGGAGTTACATAGTTTTTTTGTTCAGTGAATGTGACCACCTAATGCTGAATTTTCAGTTCTTTAAAACAGATCAAATGTTTAGAAATTCTACTGTGCCTAATAATTTGGAACAGTTCATTTTGAGTTTTTATTCATTTTGGAGATTATACTGTTATCATTGGGAGGTTTCTTCTATATATTTCGATGTATACTCTAACGGATGATGACTTTTATTAGACTGACTGTCATTTGCACCGACCACTGAGGAAAATCAGAGAAAAATATCATTTGCATAATAATTTGGAACATGGTGTATAGACAGTTTTTTTCTGTAGTGCTGCTGGCACTGGTCGATAGTGCCTACAGGTTAATAATTGTAGATATTGGGGCCTATGGAAGAACTGGAGACTCCAGAGTCTTCAATTCTTCCATAATGGGTCGGTGACTGCGCACTAATAACTTGGACCTCCCACTCCCACGTCAGCTACCAAGGTCTACAATGGATGCGGTGCCTTATGTGATGATTGCTGATAAGGCCTTTCAATTTACCCGCAATGTCAGGAGGCCCTATCCACATAGAGCCCTGGACCACTTAATTTCCGCCTATCCCACGCATGACGACTGGTGGAGTGTGCGTTTGGCATTCTCTGTGCCAAATGGCAAGTCCTGAAGTCAGCCATTCAACTTAGTGAAGAAAATGTGAATGAGGTTATTAAAGCCTGTGTGATACTTCACAACTTCACCAGAATCCATGACTGTACATCAAATGATGGTGACGAAGTGGCGGATGGAAATAATGGCTTGGCTACTACACATGTACTTCATCCATGACGTCAGCCCTCCGGACTTAAAGTGCGGGATGTGTTTACAAATTATTTTGTTTCACCAGAGGGATATACTCCATGGCAAGACAATGCAGTTTCTATGTTATGATATTTTTTTGGGAGGGCCAAAATAAAATTATGTTATTGTTTGAGGTGTGTGTTGTGTTGGCCTAATAATGATTAAAATCTGATATTATACACATCATCTATATCATCATAACACCAAAAACCACTCATATTGAATTAACTTGTTTTAATGCAAACATGTATTTGGACAACAGATAAACCATATTGTAAGCATATGGCATATTCAGCCAATAAAACTGGGCCTATATAAAGCACAAAAACAAACCCAAAAATTAGTGACGAAGATACTTTGCCTTACAAATTATGGTAGCTTGGGGGTGGTGATGCCGGGAGGTCAGCATGTGAGGTTTGACTACTTTGTGTGCCAACCTAAGTTTGACCCTGCAAGATGGCTGAAGATGACCCAGGATAATGGACGAAGGAAGGTTCCTGTTGGGGAGCATGGTACTGGTAAGTATGGTATTGATGTTGTTACTCCTGGGTAGTGGCGTGGCCCATTTGCTCATACCTCCCAATATGGCCATGTCGAGCATACCCATGTTGGGACCAGCCTCCACCAGTGAGTCTGCTCAAGTGGCCATATTGGGCAGGTGCAGCAGTATCAGAGAATTGTACCTGTGTTGGGCGATGTTGGATTGGAGGTGCTGTGGCAGAGGTCTAGGTATACGTGGGGGAGGTGGCTCAGCACCTGATAGAGCCTGCTCTTCTTGTATTTCTGGCATTTGCAGTTGGTTACTGCTTGACATTTGCCACTTTTCTAGGAATACAAATACTGGGTTGGGATTATTTGGTGGTGTACAAGCATCTATCAAAATTTGCATTGCCCCTCTGGCCCGCAGCCTGACCTCACGGGGAACTGGACATAGGTAGCGTGCCAGACTGCGTGCATAAGCTTCCTCCCCATCATCATTCATAGTCCGTGAAAGATAGTCCAACACCCCAGTGTCCACTTGCCTCCTGTTGCCTGTGGTGGAAAGCTCCCTCCTACACCGGCCACGGCGTGGGATGGTGGAAGCCTGGGGTAATGTATCCAGTGGCAAGGTTGGACTGATACTGCGGCCCCGGTCCTCGTCTGGATTGGCCTCCTGTTGTGCAGAAGGCGCTGCTGGTGGTGGTGGTTGGGTTCTGGATGATGGTGCCGAAGATGGGCCAGCCACTTCTTCACTTTCCCCAACTGGGTCAGTGTTCACCTCTGAGTTGGAAGCAGTTTCCCTCTTGGTAAGGTTAGAGTCAGTTCTGTTTTTTTGCACAAAGTAGAATAAAAAAACATATTAAGATTTTCCCGTAAGACCATATGTTTTTCCAATAAATTTTATTAAAATTTATAATAACCGGGAAAGGGAAAGGGAAGGGGGAAAGGGAAATAATGCATTGTCATACAATCAATCAATAAAATACATAGAAGAAATAGATATTTGTCAGATCAAAAACATAGCCAAAGATATTACACAAATATAAACTTGAAATGCAAACCAATGCCCTTATGGAAATAGTTCTATCCAACGGTTCCATTTACTAGCAAATTTTTTAAAGCAGTTATTTGAAATAGCAATTTTATTTTCATAAGATTTATGTAAAGAAGTTTTATTAATTAAATCTTGTAATGAGGGAATATTAGGGGACTTCCAAAAAAGAGCAATATTATTTTTGGTAACTAAAAAAAAGTGAAGAATAAGTTGTCTTATGGATGGAGTGAACTGATCAATGCCCAGAGAGAGTAAGGCCAATTGATGGGTTAAAATAAAATCATTAATATTTAAAATTTGACCAACTAAGGACTCAACCTCTATCCATAATGGTCTAATCTTTGGACATGACCAGTAAATGTGAAATAGAGAACCAATCTGTCTACATTCTCTCCAACAATTTGCGGAGTTGTCTGAGTTACCGTAAGACCATATGTAAAATGTGGGGTCATACATGCAGTTACGGTCTGAGATCCAGAAAATTAAGTCTGTTGTAAAAGATATATTTTCTTTTTTTGGGGGCTGCATCACCACTCCTGGCCCGCTGCTGTCACTCATGCCAGGACTGGTCTCTGCAGCTGCGCCACCGTCTAGTGACATCAGTGACTGCAAAGTAACACAATAAAGGTTTTACCTTTCAGTCACAGTGTAATGTAGGCTATAGTGTAATGTGGCATGCTACTTGCCAAGTGTAAAGTCTGAAATAGGCCAGATATTATAAACAACATTACATATGAGGATGTTATGTTCATTTGTTGCTTCATTTGGAACTTTTAATATTACTTTTTGATGATTGTACTTACTAATTTCTTGCTGGACCTCACAAGGTCTTTCCTCAAAATTGGGGAACATTTGGGTGCAGATTCTCTTCCATGCCGCATCCTTTCGTGCACGGTCAGAGTAATGTCCGTCACGCTGGTCCCATAGTTCTGGACTCTCCTGAACCAGAACTATCGACATCTCGACATTGATGCGTCTGGCCATGCTGCTAGACTCCATGAAGGCGTGTTCTGGGATTTTTCTAGAGGTTGCCAGGGAAATTTTCATGCCAAAGCTTCCTGATAATGGATGAGGCAATTTCCTGTCACCTGGAAAATGCTTGGGTATTTCTCACAAGTCACACGGATGGTTCGTGTGGTATGCGATTTTTTTTCGCATCCATAAGCTTGCATTGTCGAGACTCGGCCGATATACGTGTACAATCACAGCATGCTGCGATTTCACTCGCACGTATAATAAAGACGAGAAAAGAAACGGTGATGGGAGCTGCCCCATAGATTAATAGTGGTCCGAGTGCTATGCGATGTTTTATCGCATAGCACTCGTCCATATTCCTCATGAGTGTGACTCCGGCCTAACAGAATTTAATCCCATAGCTTCAGGACTGGCCAGAGCCACAAGTCCCAGGAATAAAACAATGCTATTCAATAGTCACTCCATATCGGCTGATGAGCGAAGCAGGAGTAGAAGGGATAGGCATGGATGTCACAAAATGTTAATTAGATGCAAATGTTGAAAAACTTGAAACAGAATTTTCAAAATATCTCAATTTATTCAGCATCGAGTAAGGGAACCACAAACAGAAATGCACTCACGTCCATGCCTTGTCATGCTATCAAAGATGTTATTAATGGTTGAGGAATGTTCTGATACAATGAATGTACTTGAGCTAGCCAATCATCAAGATCCACTGATGGCAGCTTCCTTTTCAATTGCTAAGCAATAATGTCCCAGATGTTCTCAAGTTCAAAAATGGTGGAGCTGAGGGGGAAAGGGATTTGCTATGTCCGCCCATCAAAATTCAACCAAATTGCCAGCGTTTTGAACTCTAGAAATTTTACTCAAGTCCCTGATGGAGAATGCACTGATAAAATGCATCGAATTCATTAAGTGGCAGGAGCTTCTTGATGCATTTGGTGCATCTTATTACAGCACAACCCTCATTAAGATTGACATGCAAGACTCAAATCTTAATTAATCGGGTCCTTGGACTTTATTTTATGTAATATTGAGAAACCAACATCTAACTGCTTTGGATAATTGAAATGTCATAAAATCCATTTGTTTTCAGCTACATTCACATTACTACAGGGCAAATTCAGAAGAGCCTAGAAGGTACAGTATGATTAAAATATTATTGAATCCAACAGTTCTGGATATAGTAATGTTTCAGGTGTCATAAATGTAAATGGTGAGGGACACTTTCTCCTAATTGTATTTCTCCACTTAATCAAACTTTTGTCAGTAAAGACATTTAGCTATGTGAAGTACGAGCTAAAAATCCACAATTCAGCACCTTAGTAAGTCTTTTATATAACTATGCGCACTAAGAACAACTTGGGAGTATCGCACCATCAGGACTAGACATGCTTATGTGTAGTCGATAATTAGAAAGAGAGTGAATCACATGACTAACATTTCCTACCTATATGGCTGAAGGCTAGAAAGACTGACAGACAGAAAGGGAGGTAACCTGTGAATCAATGTCCTGAAAATGCATTTGTCATTTCTGCTCTCGGCATACAGCAATAATCAAACTGTGAATGTGTAGCCAGCGCTGAACATTTCCAGAATCTGATGCACCAAGAACAGGGAAGCCCATATACTAAAATGTTTTAATGTGTTATGTTTTATGCTACTGGATTCAAGAGTAGATTTACCTATATACTCAGGGTCGTATTTAGAGTTTGTGCTGCCCTAGGCACTTTTTGTGGTTCCCCCCCATTGGTGAGTAAGACTAATGCAGACACTGTCATCAGTGACTTAGGCTACTGTCAAATCAGCGATTTTTGCAATTCACGACAGATCCGGCAGTTTTTCCGCATCTGCCACGTAACAGATCACTTACGGCAACACTGCGTTCGGCCTCATTCATTCCCTATGGGACTTGCGGACATCTGCGACACTTGCAGTTTTGCCGCGATCTGGCAAATGTGGTACTTGCAGCAACAGAAAAAAAAGCTGCTAGCAGTGCTTTTTTGTTTCACCGCAAGTGCAAAACCGCAAGTGCCGCACATGTTCGTAAGTCCCATAGGGAATGAATGAGGCTGAATCTATGCGTATGCCCATGTAGCTCTTTCAAACACAATTCCAGCAATATTTTTACATGTTCAGTCTATTCATCTGAAATCAGTTTGCACACACACACAGATTCATGCAGACACCTGCACACACATACACGCAGAGCTCTGCCCGCACATACATGCACAGTCTCTGCCCACACACTCCCTCCTCCTGATCTGCAGCGTTTCTCGCATCCACATCCGCAGATCTTTTTTACTCCTGCGGTTTTGCTGTGGATTTGACTGACTCAATGGAAGTCAGTGGGTGCAGAAACGCTGCGGATCCGCAAAAAGAATTGACATGCTGCGAAAAATAAAGCGCTGCAAATCTGCGCAGATTTTTCCGCAGCATATGCGCAACAATTCTCAAATTCCCATTGACTAACATTGACTGTGCACTACACTGCAGATTTCATGCAATTCCGAGCGTCCAAAAACGCTGCAGATTTGCATCAAAATCCGCAACGTGTGCACAGAGCCTAAGTGTTTTTCAAGAATGGATACATAAATAAATGACAAAAATTCTCCTATATTTTGCAATGTTAAATATATTTTTAATGTACATTATACATATCCATATACATTATATTATAGATAAATCTGGACATTTTATATAGATCTCCCTGTATATTATTATAGATCTACTTGGACATTATATATTATAGATCTATCTATAACATATAATGTACAAAGAGACCTATAGTATAAAATGTCCAGAATTATCTGTAATATATTATGTACAGTCTATCACATATAATGTCCAGTGACATTTATAATGTCTTGGGAGATCTATAATATATAATATCCAGGGAGATTTATAATATCCAAGAAGATCTATAATATATAATATCCGGGGAGATCAAGATCTATAATATATAATATCCAGGGAGATCAATAATATATAATGTCCAGATAGATCTATAATCTATAATGTTCAGGACTATCTATAATATATAATGTCCACAGATCTATAATATATAATTTACAGAGAGATCTATAATATATAATGTTCGTAGATCTATAATATATAATGTCCAGAAATATAGCTATACTATAACGTAAAAAAATATATACCGTATTTTCCGGTGTATAAGACGACCCCCAACTTTTCCAGTTAAAATATAACATCTTCTAAAAAGTCGGGGGTCTTCTTATACGCCGGGTGTCGTCTGCAAGAGTGTGACAGTCGGGTTGCACTACTTCTTTCCCCTTTCAAGCAAATGTACTTCAGATAATTGAAATGTATGCTTTTATGAATGGTATATGTATTGGTGAACTTGTATATTTACAATGCTGTACTGTGAAAGGGACAGCGTAATGCTAGAAACAATAGTTAGATAGCATAGTTAGGAATAGAAATACAGTTCAGTTGCCAAGGGGCTGGAGAGTATAAAGGAAATACGGGACTCCAAAGAGAAGCAGCGTGCGGCGGTCGCTATCAAGTTCAGTGATCCTTCAAGAAATATTTGGGGCCTACGACCTGAATTAGGCAGAACTATTGGTACCTTTTTCTTCTTCCAAGGGAAGCCAGATGGAAGATTGACTGAAGCTAGTGGACCTAAGTGCACGGGAGCTGCAGGGGTGGAAGGAATGTCTTTGGAATTAGTATTATCAGGAAGTGCAGGGAAAAAGCAAGGATTACAGAGGAATATGAACTGTACTGTACTGGAATCGTTTATGTGGACTCCGGATCTGGAACCAGAGGTGCAGGATCAGAAGGAACCTCAGAGCCTAAAGTGAGTGTTCTGCTTTGCACGTACCACACACACCAGACAGAACATGACAGTTTCTTTGCGGGGTGCCAGGGTGTGAGAACACAACAGCCCCTCGCCATGACTACCACCCTGGCCACCTCACAAGATTGGCGTAGTCGGCAGGATTTAGATTCCTCGCGTTCAGAAAGTGGAGGAACCCGTGGAACGGCAAAGATGGCAGCTGTCAGAGATTTTAAAATGGAGGATGATGGCGCGGACGCTGGCGATGATAGCTCTGCCCATCGTGGGTGTCCTAAACTGAAAACGGTGCAAAAATCCACCTGGCAGAAGCAATAGCCTGAGCCCAGGTCACATGCCCTTGTGAGCAGTGCCCGCCCTCGGTGGGCGCGGCGAAGAAAGAAGAAGCCCCATCCCCTACTGCTGATTCTTGAAGAGAGGAGTTCAAAGCCGAATAGGCAGAGCAACCGGAAGTGGTTTATCCCACGGAAGGGCAGAGATCAGAAGGAGTCAGCATTGAGTACAGCGGGGCACCTTTGCTGAGCATGCGATCTGCACGAATGCAGCAACAGGAGGAAGAAACGGTCTGGATATCCTGATCAAGCGGCCTTGGAGCGGTCGCAGCTGTGGCCCCTAACTCATGTGGATGTGGAGGATCATCCCAGTCCGAAACATCACGGGCGGTGAATCTAACATCTGCCTTCGCCCCTGCCCCACAACATGTCAGATACTCAGGAGAGGCCCGAGTCCCCACCGCTGAGGAAGCTAAGTGGATATTGGAGTTATAGAAGAGAAGCGGCAGGAGCGTCGCATTAGGCAAGAGCTGCAGTGTCCTGGAGGAGGAGCCATGGCTGGCCAGATGACACGTGGCCTGATAAAATACTTCAACTCCTCTAAAGGATATGGGTTCATCCAAGAGGCCGGGACTGGTGAAAAGGTTTATGTGAATGCTGGGTCCATTGGGCAACAGCGTCCCCTGCAGGAGTGGGCCCGGGTGGCCTTTATAAAAAAGGAGGGGCCCAGGGGACCATACGCCATTGCGGTCACCATGATTTCTGTCTGCTGGAGTGATGAGTAGGAGAAGCAGCGGAAAGTCCTCCTCCAGCAGATCCTTGGGCAACCCTTTTACATATGTGCAGGGGCCCAGAGCGGCTCAATATGTCGGTCCCAAGGACATGGCAGAGTAAAAGCGACTCCTTTGAGTTTCTAAAGTTGTGCTAGTTGCACTGAAAAAAATGGGACTGTTTGTGTCCCTGAGGGCAGAAACCCCTGAATAGCCGGAAACAGCCGGTGTTGGCCACTGTGGTCAAAGCTTTGTTGAAAAACATTATATTGTTTCCTCCACCCCTCCAAGTTCGCTTGTGCATATTTACATATTCCCTGCTGGATTATGGGACTGAGACCCTAATGGGGTCGATCACCCTTTGCAATAAAAACAGACTGTGTGTGTGTTAGAACCCTCTTGTTAGGGTTTTTTTCAGTTTGCTGGTCACATGACCTTTTTTCCCTATTTAGTCTGGCTCCGCCCTTCTGGCTTTGCTGGACTTCATTGTATTATCTACTCTTAAGCTAGCCGGGTGCTTAGGTGCCTTTCTCAGTCAGTTTTGCTTGATCTTAGGATCTCTAAGTAATTTGTTTTCTGTTTATTTACCCCTGCTACAACTTCTGTTAGGAGGTGTCCACCTTTTCTCCCAGTCCCTAGATCTTGTAGGGATTCCTCCCTCGCAACTATAGGTCTTCGTTCAGACTAGCTGAGGACTTTAGCGGGTCTGGTCGCAGGATCAGGTTCCCCGTTACATCGTAGGGATCCAGCTTAGTTCTATTGTAGGGACAGAATTCCCATCTTTCTTTAGTGCTTGTAGCAGATCATAACAGTGTGGCTGCTCTATGGTTTGTGCCATTTCAACCATGAACTAGTTTTGCCTTAACTTGAAATTTCCCCTAGGAGTTTAAGAGCAGCACACTTGTATTTAAAGAGGCCATATACTGTAAAAGGAGAGAGGGGAAGCCTGTACAGGAAGACCTGAGGAGCGAGCCGGGTCAGGACTATAAGGACTATGAGTGTTACTGGACTGTCGGAGCTGTGGTGAGTTGGCCACTGGGCCATTGTGTTTGTTTACATTAACTTAAAAGGGACTATGCTCATGCGTCTTCTGGCAAATATGTGTTGTTGGCCAAAAGGGCCAGGCTAATAAAGAAAATGTTGATTTTAGGTGTACTGAAAGTAGAAAATGTTAACGTTTAAAATGTGATTTTTTATGTCTGGATTACTCAGTATCCTACCAATATTGTATGGTCAGGGATGACCATGTTTTAGAAGGGAGGAACGTAAGAGTGTGACAGAGTCAGCTTTGACTTCTTCCTTTCCCTTTAAAACAAATATACTTCAAATAATTGAAATGTATGCTTTTATGATTGTTATATGTATTGGTGAACTTGTCTGTATATTTACAATGCTGTAATGTGTTGAAAGGGACAGTGTAAGGCTAGAAACTATAGTTAGATAGCATATTTAGGAACAGGAAATACAGTTCAGTGGGGGGCACTATAGTGCAGTATTATTAAGAGAAGTTATGCCCACATCACAAGGGACTTTCCAGGTTCAGAGGAGTTAGGGCCCCGTCATACATAGCGACACACCAGCGATCCCGA
>VIAB01047020.1:0-18723 GCA_009801035.1 Oophaga pumilio
GGGTATCAGTGTACTCAGGACAAATTGCACAATAACATTTGGGGATATAGTAACCTTGGGAAATTAAAAATTGGGGTGAAAGATCATTTTTGTGGAAAAAATATGATTTTTTAATTTTACGGCTCTACATTATGAACTTGTGTGAACGACTTGGGGGTTCAAAGTGCTCATCACAGATCTAGATAAGTTTCTTAGGAGGTCTAGTTTCTAAAATGGGGTCACTTGTAGGGGGTTTCCACTGTTTAGGCACATCAGGGGCTCTGCAAACTGAACATGACACCCATCAAATCTGCATTCCAAAACGTCATTACTTCCTTTCTGAGCCCTGCCGTGCACCCAAACAGCTCCCCCCCAACATATAGGGTATCAGTGTACTCAGGACAAATTGGACAACAACTTTTGGGGTACAATTTCCTTGGTAAAAATCAAAAATTTGGGATAAAAAAATCATTTTTTTGGAATTTTTTTTTTTTTTTACACCCAGGCATTATAAACTTTAGTGAAACACTTGGTTGTTCATAGTGCTCACCACAGATCTAGATAAGTTCCCTAGGCGGTCTAATTTCCAAAATGGTGTCACTTGTGTGGGGTTTTCACTGTTTAGGCACATCAGGGGCTCTCCAATCACAACATAGCGTCCAATCTCAATTTCAGCCAATTTTGGTTTGAAAAAGTCAAATGGCGCTCCTTTCCTTCCAAGCCCTGCCGTGCGCTCAGACAGTGGTTTTCCCCCACATATGGGGTATCTATGTACTCAGGAGAAATTGCAAAACAACTTTATCTGTCTATTTTCTCCTTTTAACATTGTAAAAATAAAAAAAGTTTGTAAAACATCATTTTTGTTCCTAAAAAGTTAAATGTTCATTTTTTCCTTTCACTTTGTTTCAGCTCCTGTGAAGCACCTGAAGGGTTAATAAACTTCTTGAATGTGGTTTTAATCAGCTTGAGGGGTGCAGTTTTTAGAGTGGTATCACTTTTGGGTATTTTCAGCCATATAGACCCCTCAAACTGACTTCAAGTATGAGGTGATCCCTTAAAAAAATGGTTTTGTAAATTTTGTTGTAAAAATGATGTACAATAATAAATTATATTGTGGTACCGTGTTAGCCAGAAAAATCGATGTGAATACTTTTCCGTCCAATTATTACAAGAGCATTCTTAAGGTGATACCTTTATTGGCTAACCAGAAAATTGTAAAAGTTGTAAAAATGAGAAATCTCTGGTCAATTTTAACCCTTAAAACTTCCTAACAAAAAAAATTGTTTTCAAAATTGTGCTGATGTAAGGTAGACATGTGTAAAATGTTATTTATTAACTATTTTGTGTCACATAATTCTCTGGTTTAACAGAATAAAAATTCAAAATTTAAAAATTACGAAATTTTCAAAATTTTTGCCAAATTTCTGATTTTTTTCACAAATAAACGCAAAAATTAATGACCTAAATTTACCACTAACATGAAGCCCAATATGTCACAAAAAAAACAGTCTCAGAATCGCTAGGATCCGTTGAAGCGTTCCTGAGTTATTACCTCATAAGTGGACACTGATCAGAATTGGAAAAAATGGCCAGGTCATTAAGGTCAAAATAGGCTGGGTCATGAAGGGGTTAAAGGTTATGTTGGTAGTGAGTGTTGTGCAGGGCAGTTGACACAGGAAAGATTCAGAAGACACAGCAAGGTGCAGTTTACTTTACCTTTTATTGAGCAGTGCAGGTACAGCCCGGGGCTCAGGTTACAGATAGTTCTGGAGCCGGTCAGCCTGAAAGCAAGTTGGTAATCTCCTTAGTCAAGTGGGTTGTGAGGCCTCCTATCTAGCGCTATTCTCTGAGGTACTTGCTGCTGGAAACTCTATCCAAGTCCCTCTCTCTGTCTGATGCTTAGGTAGAACTCCACTCTCATGACAGGCAGCTGTAGTCTACTTCAGTGATAGCTCCTGTCTCGAGTTTCCAGCTCACGCGTGCTGCTGTGTCGTCGGGTATCAGTTGGGGACAGAGGATCTACCATATTCTGCCCTCCAGATTCTGCTGACGGGCTTTAGCACCCACACAGCTTCGGGCTCCGGTGCCCATTCACTTGCACTCAACCCTGGGGTGAGCTCAGATGGAGCTCCTTTCCCCAGCTCCTCTCCACACATCCTCTGTCAACCTTGTTCAGGCTCTAGCTCCCCTGAAGTCAGGTTTAGAGCTCCCCCTGTTGCCCTGGAGCAGGAACTGTGTTGTATGCTGGAACTACCTGATAAGGGGATTCCTTCTTTGCTTCCAGGCATGACAGCACTCCCCCCTGGAGGGAGGCAAGGTCATTGTGGCATCCGGACTCCTGGGGTGCAACATTCCCCCCTAGTACAATTCAGTACTCCTGGACTGAGGAAACACAAAATAAATAAATCATAACTATTTACAAGTGTTACACTCGGTCCCCGTGCTAGCTCTGCTCTCCGTTCTGGTCACTTACCTTCTGCTCCTCGAGCTGTCCCTCTGCAGCAGTCTGTACGCAAGCTGAAGTCTCCTGCTCCATCTGCTCCTCAGCGTCCTGCGTCCTCCCCCAGTTCCTGGCACGCTGCCAGCAGGCCTGCAGGAAGATTGCTTAGGACGCGAGGCCGCGCCCACCGTCTCTCTTAAAGGGGCAGCGTGCATTTTTTGAAAAAAGTCAATTAACCAATGGCAGCGCACTCATTACTATATCTGGTCACTCCACCATAAGGGGAGTGCCGCAGCAACGTGTTTCATCTTTGCTACATCCGGTTCTGTCCTTGATCTGTCTGCGCTGCGTCTGCAGTCTCTGTGCTTCGCTTATTCTATTTGTCTCCACAGATCATTGGTAACCCGTATCCGGCTAACTTGGTCAATCTCGGTTATTACTGGCGCAAGTGTCATCCCGTTCCGTCATCAGCCATCCGTGTCCGTGGACTGTGACAAGGTTACTGGAGCCAGCCTGCTACCATCCACTCTGGACCAGGACCTTCCTCATCTCCGTCAAACCCTCCACGGTTTCTGTTATATACCCGTTACCCTTTTGGTCCCTCTGGGACAGCTGCCACGTGTCCGGGGTCTAACTGGAGGTAGCACCTGTGTCCTCCGGGTATTCCATTCTGGTCCTGTTCGAGGGGCCTTAATATGGGTACCCGGGGCTCACTAGTCACGCCCCCTTCGGAGCCCCCGGACTGCGGTCTCGAGGTTCCACATTAAAAAATAAAGACGAATGTGAACTTCACCATCTCTGCCTCCGCTTCCATTCGTTACAACAAGATTTTAACAACAGATACATAACTTCGGCAAAGTCCTGAAATGGGGTGTCCTTTTCACCTAGCAAAGTACAATAAGAGGGACCCCATCTGAAACCCCCTACGTAGGCCCTGGGCGTGACTACAGAGCATTATGGTCACCAAGTTGGACTACTTCTTCGGTAACGCCAGACGTTTTTTGTTCTGTAGCCATCGGTGCTAACTGTTTACAATCATTGTCCTGGTCACTACGAGTCCAGTGACCCAATCGTCCATTTAATCAAGAAAACATGATTGGTTAAAAGTTCATACAGTTGTCTCTGTAGGCTCATATGCTTAACGGTTGCAATTATGAACATTTTTAACTTATTTACATTAGCATTACACTTATATTTTAGTCCTTATACTGGGTTGGGACCTGACCTCTAGTACTATGGGTCAATTGACGTAGTACAGGTGCCTGTAATGATCTAGCCTGGTCTAGTGTGTTTATTGGTAAGCTGGGCAGTAGCCATCTGCGACGTCTTAGACTCACCGTGGGACTGACAGATTCACCGCTTGCAGAGGGACGATTTTCGTGTTCCACAGCAGATGTGGCTTCTGTTACTTGAGCTTGCAGATCTTCAGGCTGGTCTTGAATCACTTCTCTTTCTGGAACTTCCAGCTGGGGAAAGGTAAAAATGGGCACGACTATGGCTTGGTTCACTCTTGTCCAATTTGAAGGGAACTCGCCGAGTACAGTGCTCATCTTTTCCTCCACTTCTTCCACTGGCTGAAGAATGTCTTGGTCTTCAATCTTGTCCTTCAGTTGGTCAGGGCACGGCTTTAGATGATCTCTTGACATTGCTGCTGAGGTTTCTAGTCCATCTTTGCTGATGAGGCACACCCTGGTGTTATGGAAGTCTGAAGGTAAAACAACGTAGGGCTCAGCCTCCCATTGGTCATCTAGTTTGTGCACTCATCTCTTCCTTTTGAGTACTCATTGTCCAGGTGGCAAGGGAACTACGGGGGCGTGCTGATTATAATTTCTTTCTTGCTTTTGTCTTGCCTGGGCCAGACTCTTCTCTATGCATTCTTGCACATGGCGGTACTGCCATGAGCTGCCTCTCTGTATCCCAATCTGCATCTGGTGATGTTACTTCAGGTGTTAAGACTCCCATGTCCAAGTCAATGGGTAACTTGCCAAGTCTTGCTCTCGTCAAGTAGGCTGGAGTACAGTTGGTGGAGTTTACAGGGATATGATTGTAGAGATCTAACAGATCAGGCAACTTCTCTGGCCACCGGTTTCTCTCATCCAGGGGCAAGGTCTTCAATAGGTCAATTACCACTTGGCTCATTTTCTCACACATGCCATTTGTCTGTGGATGGTATGGTAATGGATAATGCTGTTAATTTGCCTGTAGTCAACACACATCCTCATTGTACCATCTTTCTTTCTAACGAGTACTCTCTGGTAACATACTCTTGGCACATTAATAGTGAGCTAGGGGTACAAGCCGGTACCTCTATTTAATGGGCAGATGATTTCCAGAGGGGATATGATGTTGGACCACTTTTACTGTCCCAAAGTCTAAAGGGTGTTTGCTGAAGACCCGTTCATACTCTTGGACTACCCGGTAAACACCATTCCTTTGGTATGAAGGGGTGGAGTCAGTGGCTACGTGCAGCTTCTGACACCAATCCTCTAGCTGTTCTGCAGAGCCTTTGTCCTCTGCCTGGTCGGAAGAAACCAAGGGTTCTGCTGTCTGAATTGTGTTGTGATTGACAGTAAACATCTTAGCAACGGTGGCATACCATGGTAGTTTGGCCTCCTGCTCCCCACAATTTAAGATGTATACAGGTAACCTCCCCTTGCAGACATTGACTACCCCTCTGGCTGTCAGGACAGTGGGCATACTTTCAGAGTACACTGGTTCTACCAGGCCTGGTAATCTCGTCCCCTGAGGTCTATGGCTGCCCGACACCAAATTAACATTTCACTCCTTGGAGGTATTGCAATGGGGAATGAAACACTCACTCTGACACTGCCAACTTCTCTGCCAGTTAGATCTACCTGTTGTCTTCGCTTCAGGGCCTTGATCATCTTTTGCAGGACCCGTTGCTCACTGGAGCCAGCAGTTTCGGCTACCTGCTGCAACAAAAAAATAACCTTGGCAAGACAATTTTCTATCACATTAGTACCTAAGGTCATTATTGGGTTGCATTCTTGTCGATCAATGTCTACAATTGGGCTTTTAATTCTACTCGCCCCACCGTAATGGTCACCTCCTTATACCCCACTTGTGGCAAAGTCTGGCCATTGCTGGCGACTACTGATTTAATGATTTATTCCTGATCTGTTAAGCTTATCATATACTGTTCCTGATTGTTGCTGAATAAAGAAGCTCTGTTGTCATACGCTTGGAGAGTATCCTGAATAATCCGCTGCCAACACTTCTCTCTTCTGCATACTATATTATTCTTTTTGGGTCTCCAGTGCAGCTGTTATCAACTAGTTTTCACTTCATTACATGGAGTGAGCAGCACAATCACGTGGGATACGATACGTGGATTAAATTGAAAACAGGAAATGTTTGTGTGAGGTGTTTTCTTTTTACGAGAAGCTATAGTAAAAACACCACTATTTAAAAAAAAATTATGACTAAAGATTGACAAATGTACCAAAATTAATTTACGGTAGATTCGCTCGAATCAACATGCAGATTTGATTTTGTCTGAAAACATTTGGTTCAATAGAAAGTCTGACAATTCTTGGGATGACTTTTATGATGCTCTGAGCTTTCGCTGGACCTCAAAACACAATACATAAAGGGGTTAAAAATTATGATTAGATTATACTAACTTTATAAACCCATCCCTCAAATGTCTTGGTTCTGCAACTTGTCACTTCTGACTTTGGATTTTCTTACCAGGCCTAATGTTATGGGGCTCAATACATGTCGTTGTCATTAATGATGTGTGTCATACCTAATTGATCATGAGGTGTAGTCCGTGCAGGAAGATCCAAAGTAGATCAGAGGAAGTGATCAGAGGACACTTGATCAGTTTGCCTAAGCCGGGAGAGTAAATTTTTTAATTACAATATTTACCTCCCTTGCAGCCCTCAAAAGAATACAACAAAATGGTGCCTTGCATGTCCCAACTGTCCAATTTTCTATCTTCCTTCTTCCATGCACTAGGTTTCATGCCGCTACATGGAATGTGATGCACATTAGTGAGGTACATTGTGCCCCATGTGGTGGTATGTGATGTGACTCTCATCAATGACATGCATCATGCCCACAAGAGTTTTCGGGTGTGATTCTTGTCACTGATGTACTTTGCACTCTGCCTGATGACGTGGGGCTAGTGAATGGGAGACCCAACAAGTGTTTAGGTTCACCTGGTGAGAGGGATCCTCCAAAGCCGGGTCAGGATGGACGAGACACACTCAGGAGTCTTGGGAACAGCAAAATGGATGAATGGAAGTCAGCAGCTCAGCAGGGATAGGAGCAAGTAATACGGTATGCACAGGTGGAGGAGCGCAACAAACTAAAGTCTTGAATAATAATTTGAAGACAAAAGTATGTGTCCTGATGGGCCTTTAAGTTCCTAGGAAGATTATGTCACATGCCAGGCAACCTGAAAAGCCCGACGTGGAACACAATGGAGGGCAGCGTCTGAGGTCAAGGGAGAAGAGCCCTCGACAGATGTGTAATAGCAAGAAAGAAAAATAGTAGATAGAAGACAAAAGATTGGTGGTAATGGTGGGTTGAGGAGGGGTCAGTACAGGACTTTATTTTTATCTCTTCAAAGCCAAATTTGGGGAAATTTGTTCAACTCTAGGCTTGATAGGTGATGCATGACAAAAGTTTATCCAACAATCCAGCTGTTTTCTTCCAGAACGCCAATCCCTTTCTGTTATGGATCGCCCATGTAAGATGGGCAAATAGTGTTCGGTGTAATAAATGGTTATGGTAACATTTTATATTCCTCTAAATTTCTATTTCATAATCATAAAATAAGCCAGTGAAAGTCATCAATTCAGTTAGGATTATAAGCATGCACAAGTTTCATCCAAAGATTCTAGTTAATAAAGCTTAGAATTTTATTTAGACCAATCACCCAGCTTAATGCCTGCAGAAAGATTAATTTAATCTTTAATTAATTAATTTTTCACTAATGTTTTTTCATGCTTGGCAAATAGTATACTTGACATTTACAAATATCTATCACAGCTCCAATGGCTTCAGATGGTGTGACAGATCATTAGTGGTGAATATCGATAATGTACGGGACTGGACAAGTAGCACTAATGACCTTTGTGTTAAATAGTCCAAAATTAAATTCATTTTTGACATAAGTCAATTTTATGAAAATGTTAATGCCTCCTTAATTCCTACTAAGTATCACAAGTTCCTATGATAGTTTATGGCATCGGATGACACTTTCTACTTTATGAAGGGAAAAATGTCAAGAGGAACAGAATCTGCTCTTATATAATTCCATCATTTTGAATGTATTCTTTCAGAACTTTTTTTGGATTCTTCATGATATGTATACCTCTTTTTTAGGTTGCAATTAAATAAATTTAAAAAAGTCGTACATCCATCAAAGGATCAGGCAAAATTCCAATTCACCTGCGTGCATGGATTTTCCCAGAAAAATTTAATTTGCGGAGAAGTTGTTCTCCATTAATGTAATGTCCCTTATTATGCTCTATGTTCTTTCTAGACGCCAGAGCATAATACATGTAAGATGTAAAAAATAAAATAATACAAAACACATATACTCACCTCACTGCTCACCTCTCCGACCTCTACACTCCAGAACTTCACCCTTCTGGTCTTTGTCAAATCATTTTGTTACCACTGTGAGTGCTGAAGCCCTGGGCCACTTCAAACTAAGCCAGGACTTTTGGCTCTGAAAAGGCCTGGGACCAGTTCTGCGCAGGCACACTTAAGGTTGCAACATCAAGATGTACAACATGACCTTGCGTGCGCATGGGCAGAAAAATCCCGGGCATCATCAGAGCCAGTTGTCCTGGCCTATCTGAGGAGTCCCGCAGACTCAGAACTCACAGCAGTAATAAGAAGGATCGAATAGGTAACAGAGACATGGAAGGCTGGAGAAGTGAGCAGTATAGTGAGTATAAGTATTTTTTATATTTAACCTTTTGAAAGTCTTTTGTCCTTCTGCAAAATTGCAGTCTTTAGCTGAATCCGCGGGGAAATTATTACAAACAAATTAGTATTTTGCAAATGCTGATATTTTTTTAATATTCAGGTAGTATTTAATTCCACTCAAATATATTTGCTCAACTCTACTCATAGCAGATGACTTGACATGTACAGTGGGTACAGAAAGTATTCAGACCCCTTTACATTTTTCACTCTTTGTTTCATTGCAGCCATTTGGTAAATTCAAAAAAGTTTTTTTTCTCATTAGTGTACACTCTGCACCCCATCTTTACTGAAAAAAAATGTAGAAATTTTTGCAAATGTATTAAAAAAGAAAAACTGAAATATCACATGGTCATAAGTATTCAAACCATTTGCTCAGACACTTAAGTCACATGCTGTCCATTTCCTTGTGATCCTACTTGAGATGTTTCTACTCCTTCATTGGAGTTCAGCTGTGTTTAATTAAACTGATAGGACTTGATTTGTAAAGGCACACACCTGTCTATATAAGACCTCACAGCTCACAGTGCATGTCAGACCAAATGAGAAGCATGAGGTCAAAGGAACTGGCCAAGGAGCTTAGAGACAGAATTGTGGCAAGACACAGATCTGAACAAGGCTACAAAAGAATTTCTGCAGTGCTCAAGGTTCCTAAGAGCACATTGGCCTCCATAATCCTTAAATGAAAGAAGTTTGAGACCACCAGACATCTTCCTAGACCTTGCTGTCCAGCCAAACTGAGCAATCGTGGGAGAAGAGCATTGGTGAGAGAGGTAAAGAAGAACCCCAAGATCACTGTGGCTGAGCTCCATAGATGCAGTAGGAAATTGGGATAAAGTTCCACTATCACTGCAGCTCTCCACCAGTCGGGCCTTTATGGCAGAGTGGTCCAACGGAAGCCTCTCATCGGTGCCAGACATATGAAAGCTCATAGAGTTTGCTAAAAAACACATGAAGGACTCCCAGACTATGAGAAATAAGATTCTCTGGTCTGATGAGACGAAGATAAAACTTTTTGGTGATAATTCTAAGCGGTATGTATGGAGAAAACCAGGCACTGCTCATCACCTGCCCAATACAATGCCAACAGTGACACATGGTGGTGGCACCATCATGCTACGAGGGTGTTTTTCAGCTGCAGGGACAGGATGATTGGTTGCAATTGAAGGAAACATGAATGTCGCCAAGTACAGAGATATCTTGGATGAAAACCTCTTCCAAAGTGCTCTGGACCTCAGACTTGGCAGAAGGTTCACCTTCCAACAAGACAATGACCCTAAGCTCACAGCTAAAATAACCAAGCAGTGGCATCAGAACAACTGTGACCATTCTTGACTTGCCCAGCCAGAGCCCTGACCTAAACCCTATTGAGCATCTCTGGAGAGACCTGAAAATGGCTGTCCACCAACGTTCACCATCCAACTTGACAGAAATGGAGAGGATCTGTAAGAAAAAGTGATGAGCGAGCGCTAAAATGCTTGGGTGCTCATTGCTCTGGTCAAGCAAATTGGAATACTCGGGTACTCGGACAGAACAACGAGTCCAATGTAAGTCCATGGGAGACCCGAGCATTTTTACCGCGATCCCCACCAATGTATCATTTAAAGGTCTAAAAACGTTTGAAAATTATGGAAACACTGCTCAAATGACACGGGAACATCATGGCAGATGCCCCTGGAAGCATTTCTCACTCCTATATCACAGCTCTAAACAATGTTGTCAGAGTTTCACGCCCTATTTAAAGGTGCAACGAAAAAAATACAAAAAAGAAACCAAAATGGATTTTACTGGGAAATATGATGAGGAACATCCTTTCCAGGTTAATGACTTTTATCTAAGCCAAAATAATTAACCCAAAACAAAAATGTTCCTCCACCACTTGGGCTATGTTCACACACAGCGTTTTTGAGGCGTTTTACAACTTTAGCATTGCTTTCAACAAATACAAATGCATTCACTGGGAAATGTGATTGTAACATTTAACAACTCTAGCTGGCCATGTGGTGTGTGACACATAAGCAGACACATCTTGTTTCATTTATGAAGGAGGAACTCTTAAAGTCACAGAGCCTATTTTTACTGGGGTATCAGGCAGCATTAATCTTCCTAAAGGGCCATTATTAAACAGTGGGTCTCCTATGCTGTTATTGTCTATGCAGTGAGTGGATGGGCTGCCAAGAATTACGACGCACCCCAATACCCCTTTCACAAGAGGTACAGGAGGGCTTCCTTAAAAAATGTTGCATTGAATGCAATGCCTGGCCTGCCCAAAGTTACATGTTTTTTAAGCCACATACTGGAAGGGCACAGGAAAATAAACTTCACATTATTCATGTTGTACTGTCTTACTCTTTTCTTATGCATTGACTGCAAGGCCTGCCCTGCTACCAAGTCATATGCACCCCAATAAACCTTTGAACCCAGGAACTGGATGGGCACAGGAAAATCCACTTCACATTATTGATGTTGTACTCCCATACTCTTTTCTTATGTATTGAATGCAAGGCCTGTCCTGCTGCCAAGTCATATGCACCTCAAAAAGCCTTTGAACCCAGGTACTGGATGAGCACAGGAAAATCCACTTCACATTTTTCATTTCGTACTCCCAAACTCTTTTCTTATGCATTGACTGCAAGGCCTGCCCTGCTACCAAGTCATATGCTCCCCAATAAGCCTTTGAACCGAGGTACTGGATGGGCACAGGAAAATACACTTCAAATTATTCATTTTATACTCCCTTCCCATTCTGTTTTCTTATGCATTGACTGCAAGGCCTGTCCTGCTACCAAGTCATATGCATCCCAATAATCCCAATCCCCACTTGGAAGAAACATGGAGGAGGGCCTCATAAAAAAATGTCCAATTAAAAAGGAGTGGGTCTCCTAGACTTGGAATGCCCATACAATAAGTGTATGGGTTGGAAAAACAATTTCCCCTGTGGGGTACACTTCAACCTTTTCCATAGCAAGTATTTTACGCCCAGCAAAACCACCCACCTCGCTTTCAGTGCCAGACATATTGAAAGCCCTCATACAGTTTGCTAAAAATCATATGAAGGACTCCCAGACTATGAGAAATAAGATTCTATGGTCTGATGAGACGAAGATAAAACTTTTTGGTGATAATTCTAAGCGGTATGTGTGGAGAAAACAAGGCACTGCTCATCACCTGCCCAATACAATGCCAACAGTAACACATGGTGGTGGCACCATCATGCTATGGGGATGTTTTTCAGCTGCAGGGACACGATGATTGGTTGCAATTAAAGGACACATGTATGTCACCAAGTACAGGGATATCTTGGATGAAAACCTCTTCCAGAGTGCTCTGGACCTCAGACTTGGCAGAAGGTTCACCTTCCAACAAGGCAATGACCCTAAGCACACAGCTAAAATATCAAAGGAGTGGATTCAGAACAACTCTGTGACCATTCTTGACTGGCCCAGCCAAAGCCCTGACCTAAACCCAATTGAGCATCTCTGGAGAGACCTGAAAATGGCTGTCCACCAACGTTCACCATCCAACTTGACAGAAATGGAGAGGATCTGTAAGGAAAAGTGATGAGCGAGCGTTAAAATGCTCAGGTGCTCGTTGCTCGGGTTGAGCAAATTGTAATACTCGGGTACTCGGACAGAACAACAAGCCCAATGTAAGTCTGTGGGAGACCAGAGCATTTTTACCGCAATCCCCAGCCGGGTATCATTTAAAACATCTGAAAATGATGGAAAAACTGCTCAAGTGACACGGGAATATCATGACAAATGCCTCCGAAGCATTTCTCACTCCTATGCTACAGCTCTAAACAATGTTGTCAGAGTTTCACGCCCTTTTTAAAGGTGCACCCAAAAACCTACAAAGACGAAACCAAAATGGATTTTGCTGGGAAATATGTTAAGAAACATCCTTTCCAGGTTAATGACTTTTATCTAAGCCAAAATAATTAACCCAAAACAAAAATGTTCCTCCATCACTTGGGCTATATTCACACACAGTGTTTTTGAGGCGTTTTGCAACTTTAGCATTGCTTTCAACAAATACAAATGCATTCACTGGGAAATGTGATTGTAACATTTAACAACCCTAGCTGGCCATGTGGTGTGTGACACATAAGCACACCACATGTGACAACCCACTCTGACAAAATGGTAGCGACAGGTCAGACCAGGACCTCCAATGCCTAGATAGCTAGTTCATGCCACGTGTCCAGCTTGGATATCCAACAATTAAAAGGCACAGAGGAATCACAGAGGACGGTCAGCAAGCTACTCCCTCAGCATCTCATAAAACATTCCTTTCCTTGTGACATTACCCCGCGCTTCAGGGTCTGAGAAAACTGACCCAGAACTTTGCCAGTGCTCCCCTGCATCTGCTGGATTGGAGTTGTGTCTCTCTTGCCTGTACTCCTTGGTTGTCCAACGAACTGTTATGTCTGCCGCCAGCGTTTTGAAATGGGAAATTTTTTAATAATTCTGCAACAATGGCCCTCTGGTACTGCACTATTTTAGTACACCTGTCTGCCTCTGGAACAAGAGATTGAAAGTTCTACTTGTAGCGAGTGTCTAAAAGTGTCACTACCCAGTAATGACTGTTACCCAATATTTTTACAATACGAGGGTCACGGGAAAGGCTGCGCAACATAAAGTCAGCGATGCGTGCCAGACTGGTAACAGGCAAGCCTTCTATGTCCTCACCAACAGGACAACTGACCAAGTTGTCCTCCTTCTCATCCTCCTCTTCCTCCCTGTCCTCCAGCCATCCACGTTGAACAGACGGTATGACAGTTGTGCTTGTAGTACCGTCTATACCACATGAAAGTAGCTCCTGTTCTTCCTCCTCCTCCTCTCCCTCATTGTCAACCAATCCATGTTGGGATGACATGAGGCTGGGCTTTGTGTAATCACCCTGTATGGTTCCTTGCTCCATGTCCTCATGCTCCACCTGCAATGCATTCTCTTTCATTGTGTGCATAGAGATTTTCAGAATGCAGATGAGTGGGATGCTTATGCTAATTATGGTGTCATCGCTGCTCACCATCTTGGTGGACTCCTCAAAGTTTTGGAGGATGTTACATATGTCTGACATCCATGTCCACTCCTGAAGTCTTATGTGTGGAGTCAAACCTGAATAACGATGCCTTGTTGATGCTGTTATTTAACAACTGCCCTCTTCTGCTCACAAATCCTTTCCAACATATGCAGTGTAGAGTTCCAACGCGTGGGGACATCCCACACCAGTCGGGGAGCCAAATCTGCAATCGCTGCTGAAGCACGGCAAGGGCGGCTAAGCTATGGCTGACTTTCTAAACTGGGCAAACAGGCAGCATACTTTCACCAGCAGATCTGGAAGCTCCGGGTAGCTTTTTAGAAAATATTGAACAACGAGGCTAAGCACGTGGGCCAGGGATGGTACGTGTGTTAGTTCGCCTCACCTCAGAGCCGCCACCAGGTTCTTGCCATTGTCACACACAACCAGGCCTGGCTGGAGATCCACACATCTGCCTGCTGTTATGTTCTGCTACAAGCACTAAGGAAAGAAAGGGAAATCTGTCCCTACAATAAAACTAAGCTCAATCCCTATGATGTAACGGGGAACCTGATCCTGCGATCAGACCCGCTAAAGTCCTCAGCTAGTCTGAACGAAGACCTATAGATGCAAGGAAGGGATCCCTACAAGCACTAGGGACTGGGAGAAAAGGTGGACACCTCCTAACAGAAGTTGTAGCAGTAAAAAGAAAGCAAAACAACATAGAACATAGAGGTCAAAAGACCAAGCAAAACTATCTGAGTAAGGTAACAAAGCACCCGGCTAGCTTAAGAATAGAAGTTACAATGAAGTCCAGCAAAGCCAGAAGGGCGGAGCAGGATTAAATAGGTCACAAAGGTCATGTGACCAGCAAGATAAAAAAAAAACTAACAGGAGAGTTCTAACACCTGCTCTTTCAGAGCTGTCAACAACTCTTCAGCATTGTGCGTTTTTTCACCTAAGCAAATTAGCTTCAGCACAGCCTGATGCCGCTTTGCTTTGACAGTTAAAATCATTTTATGAATTCTTTGTTATTTTTTATTGATTTGTACACAATAAATATTATTTTATAAAATAATTTTATTTGTATAGAACTCCTTTTTCGTGGTTTTTGCATTGACAGTGCTGCAGTGCTTCCAGCTTGTGACTGATGTGCTTATTTCAGAGCTGGAGGCTGAAGAGGAGAAGGAGGAGGATTAGGAGGTGCAAGAGTTGTACACATTGGGGGCAACTCTGATTGACGTAGTGCCCGCAATCCTTGGCGCTGGGAGGACGCGTTCCATCCCAAGGTCAGACTGGGTCCCGGCTTCCAATATGTTAACCCAGTGTGCCGTCAGCGAGATGTACCGTCCATGGCCACAAGCACTTGTTCACGATTAGGTGTACTTTCCCAGTAACTGCATTGTTGAGGGCACAGGTAATGTTATGGGACACGTGCATGTGTAATACCGGGACAGCACAGCAGGAGAAATAGTGGCAGCTGGGGACCAAGTACCTTGTGACGGCCGCCACCATCAGGTTGTGAAAAGCTTCCATCTCCATGAGCTTAAAAGGCAACATTTCGAGCAATGTAAGAATTTAGTACTGTGGCCTGTGGGGCGTTGGCTGTGTATTTCCCCTTACATTCCAATGACTAGGATATGGACAATTGAAGGCTGTGCTGGGACAAGGACCTGGACATGCTTGATGATGGTGCTATTTGAATGTGAGAAACAGCAGGTGCAGGGCAGGAGGCATCGTCGCATTCACCGTGGACAGGAGATTGGCTTGCTTGCACAACAGTGGAAGAAGCAGTGGTATCACCCTCAGACACTGTTCCTGGAGCCTGGGGTTGGACCTACAAAGTCAGGTGCTTTGCTGCCATGTGCCTAATCATGCTGATGGTGATAAGCATCAGGCGACGGCGGGATCTGAAGCTGGATCTGAGGAGTCTGTGGTCTCCCATCCAGGTTCAGCCAAGGCAGATGCTGCTCAGCTTCGCCTTCGATTCCAACACCTAGCTAATAACCGAGAGGCACAAGTTATTACGAGAGTCTTTGTTCATAGTAGCCTTAAACCTAGGTTACAGAACAGGAAAAGACTGTTGTAAGCCTAAGTCCAGAAATGCCTGCACTGAGCATGTCCGTGACATGGAAAGCCATGATTGGTGGTTAATGGCAGTTGATCCTGTGACCTGGCATTGCCTGATTGGTCGTGGATGACGTCATCGGTGATGCAATTGATGAGATGGCTGGGGGCGGAGCTTAGCCCTTAAATAGCTTGTCTGTCCGCGGTGCGGTCAGATCATACTATAGGTAGTGTTCATGTGTGACGTGCCAGAATCTGGACTCCACATGCTCTCTAGATTTCGCTCTCTGGGACCTGCCGATGCAAGAGTTAGCTCGGCTAATTAGCCCAGGTCCCTCAGGCAGGTTAATGAATGCTATGCAGGTAGCGATCGTAGTGCAGTCTGTCTCTGTCAAAGGGGTAGCTATACACCCCGAGCAGACTGTGGGGCACGTATCCTGTGCATCGCCTGCTAACTAAAGGAGAGTTGCTCAGTCCGGTGGCACACCGGCTGGCAGCACGTACACCTGGCGTGAGTCGCATGCACTTCCTAATATCTGGCAAGTGGCTTCTGTGCTATTAACAGGGCTACTTCTACGCCATCCTGCAGCACATGGTGCAGATCTAATATCTCGCAAGTGGCTTCTGTGTTACTAACAGGGCTACATCTATGCCAGCCTGCAGCACATGGTGCAGATCTAATATCTGACAAGTGGCTTCTGTGCTATTAACAGGGCTACATCTACGCCAGCCTGCAGCACATGGTGCAGATCTAATTTCTGGCAAGTAGCTTCTCTGCTGTTAACAGGGCTACATCTACGCCAGTCTTCAGCACATCTCCTGTGAAGTTAACGGAGATAGTGCCAATTCAATATCGCTCTCCTTGTGTGAAGTAACACAGGCGAGACCTAATATTATCCTTTAGTTGTCAGTTGTTACCCTGATACCCAAAGGGTGTTCGGCAGCAGTGACATAAACTGCATCGCGGACCTCGGGTTCGGTTGCAATCCATTATATAATAAAGTTGTTGCAACCGAGCTCATAACAATAAGGCTGGTAGTTTTGCTACCCCTGCTGATGCTGGCATGACAGGTGTTGCAAATGGCCTGTTTGGGGTTATCGGCGGAGTCTTTAAAAAATAACCAGACTCGGGAAGACCTAACAGTTGGACTGGCAACTTCCGTCATGTTGGTGTTACGGGGAACATTTGCACGCCTTCAGTCTGCAGCCACCACACTGCTTCTTCCTGCCTGAAGAGGTGCTACGCCTCCCTCCCCCTGTGTGCTGCTATCCTCGCTCTGCATGTGCTCCTGCCAGGTTGGGTCAGTTAATTTATCATCCACCACCTCTTCTTGCACTTCTGCACCCTGGTCCTCCTTCTTATTTTCCGTCAATTGTGTCTCATCAACGTCCAACTCTTGTGACTGTGGCTGCTCAAATATTTGTGCATCACTACATGTAATATCATCTTGTCCCGCTTCATGTGGACCAGGCGAGAGGCACAAATCTACATATGGAAAACTGAACAGCTTGTCGGAGTGTTTGATCAGTTGTCTCAAGGCACTCAGCATGGTGGGAAGAAGGAGGATCAGGGTGAGGAATATGCAGTCTAGATCACTGCTACTCTGACTTGACCGTATGGAAGACAGCATTTTGCCGCAGCGCCGCATCCGGCATCCAGTATGAAAATAGGATGCGCCGCATCCGTTTTTTTGCAGGATCCGACCTGAACTTTTGAACCCACAAAAAGATGGTTTCTGATGCCCGGAGACACTGGAAAATGTAGTAGTAGTAGTAGTAGTAGTAGTAGTAGTAGTAGTAGTAGTAGTACTAGTAGTAGTAGTAGTAGACCTCGATTTCCAGAATCCGGATCAGACTTTTGCCGGATTGCACAAAAGTCTGATCCGGTTCCATTGAATTCTATTGTTTGCGGCTGCCTGATGCGCCGCTTCAGGCACATCAGGCAGCTCCGGCAAAAAATAAAAACGTTACATGCTGCGTTGTGTCCGGCCGCCGGAATGTACATTTCCGCCGGATCCGGAAAAAAACGCATACAATGCACTGACATGCGGCGCCATCCGGCGCTAATGAAAGTCAATGCAAAAAAAATGCATCCGGCTTCACATTTCGCCGGATGCGGTTGGACAAAAAAATACCGGAGGGCGCCGTCAGGTGCACAACGGATGTGTGAAAGAGGCCTAAGTTTTACAACCAACCAACAACCTTATCACACTGCTCGGGCTTCAATAGTGTCTTTCTGTGGTCACCTAGGAATTCGGACACAAAGGTCCAGAGAGAAGATGTGGGTGTTTTGGTGGCCCAATTTCAGCTTGCCCACGGCCTCGGCCTCAGCATGCACCATCACCATCGCGTCCACTTCCCCTTCCCTTTCAACGTGCCTTGCCCATTGTAAATGGACTAGAAGATTATACACGTTCAATTACAAATGGCTGAATTGGGAGCGAACTTGTATGTGATATGTGTGTGGGAAAACCACACTTTTACCTATCTGGACTGTAGGTAAAAATGTTTTTTGGATTATCAAATTTGTGTCAATAAGTACGGTAACAGACTGCAAAAACACTAGAATATGTAGGCCTAAAATGGCCAAATTTTTTGCACAGATAAATGAGGCCTGTTACATAGATACCACAATGACAAATATGTGGCCTGTATTTTTTGCTTTTTTATGCTAAATAGTGCTGTTTATAGCTACAGTGACACACAGGAAAACACTGGAATACCGGCCTAAAATGGGCAAACTTGGAGCACGCAGATACTGTATATGAGCTGGCATGGAGATACCACACTGACAAATATGTGGCCTGTATTTTTGGCTTTTTTTCTGCTAAATAGTGCTGTATATAACTACAGTGACACACAGGTTTACCCTGGAATACCGGACTAAAATTGGCAAACTTGGAGCACGCAGATATATGAGCTGGCATGGAGATACCAAACTGACAAATATGTGGCCTGTATTTTTGGCTTTTTTTCTGCTAAATAGTGCTGTATATAACTACAGTGAAAACATTAAGGTTTGCTCCACAACTTACCAAGAATGATTACTCTAGAGCATAGGAACTGCATTAATGCATAGAAAAACATTGATACATACAGTATTTCATATATACATCATATAGCGCTTTTTTCAATTTTTTCTATGCAGTAATGCAGTTCCTATGCTCTAGATTTGTATTAAGCTTTTTGGACATGTGCACTCACTCCCAAAAGCTACAGGTGATTTTAATCAGATTAGCTGGTCTATTCCT
>VIAB01047026.1:0-10526 GCA_009801035.1 Oophaga pumilio
AAGGGGTTAGAATACAATGATGGAGCATTATACTTTGTAGCATGGAGTCTCAGGACAATGTTAAATGTTAAGTGGGCACTTATTGTTATAGGGGAACTCAAGTTATTGTCAAAGTGGCACACAGGGGTCATTATCACTTTCTAGCGGGCAAAATGTGGGCACTGTTTTCTAGGACACTTGCATGGAGCATTAATTTATTCTAGAGATTTATGTTGCTATTTAGAGGGCACAGAACTACACAGTAGGTGAATAAGGCCTCTTTCACACACACGTTTTTTGCCGTCAGGCACAATCCGTCCAAAAACGGAAAGGACGGATCCGGCGCTGATTTTGAAAAAGCTGATGCAACGGATCAGGTTTTTTGCCGGATCCGTCCTGAACTTTTGAACCTGAAAATGCTTGGTACGCATGTCCGGACCGAGGAGAGAGAGAGACATTGGTTTCCGGAATCCGGATCAGTTTTTTGCAGGATTGCACAAAAGACTGATCCGGCACCATAGACTTGTATTGTTTGCGCCCGCCGGATGCGCCACTTCAGGCGCTATCAGGCGGGTGCGGCAGAAAAAAAAAACGTTGCAGTGACCGTTTTGTCCGGCCGCCGGAATGTACAAAAACGTACGCAACGCAATGACATCTGGCGCAATCCGGCGCTAATGATAGTCAATGACAAAAAAACGCATCTGGCGGTTTAAAAAAACGGATCTGTTTTTTTTCAAAATGCTCCGGATCGAGCCTGACGGCAAAAAACGGATATGTGAAAGAGGCCTAATATGGACACGTATGGCAGCAGCAGCTCAGGGTTGGGGTATCAGCAGGATGAGGCGTTTGGGAATAGATATGGATGGTGCCTGAAATGTGAGAAGTGAAATGTGTCCTTGTGTAATCTCAGCAGTCGAGTCCTGGCTGGAAGAAGTTGTCATGTCGGTCTGGGCCAGATGGAAAAGACGGGAGAAGTGAACAACTTCACCAGAAAGAGCATCAGCTGTAAGTTACTATCCATAACTGTACAGTGATCTTACGCTTTCTGCAGGACTGGTATTTACCACTATATGGTCACAATATGGCAGTTGGTCTTTGTGTAGGGATTTTTTTGGTAACAGCACAGTCATCTGCTGAGGTTCCTCTACACCCACCATTAGGGTATGCCACCCACTCAGAAGGTTTTCTCCCCCTGAATCAAACCTCGAGCTACGCCCCTGCATACAGCACACGGATGACATCAGTGTACTGTCCACACTTATCATGGCAGAGTATAGGAGAAGCTTTGTAATTTATACACTGATGAGTCACCACACTGATGGTAAAATTACACTGCAAGGCATGGTGCACATTTTATTTTGTATAAGATTCTCCTTCTTGCTCTGTGCTTTAAAAAACAGACGTTTCTCAGAAAAAAAAAATGCAAGGAAAACAAGGGCTGTGAGGCACACATGGCCTTAATGCCACACAACTGTTGCCTGCACGTTGCACTAAGACTTCCTGTCTGACTTCATTAGCAAAATGGCAGCTAATCCACTTGTGTCAGAGATAAGTGTGATAAGAACCCAAGAGAAGCACTTAATCATTTTGCTCACCTTTGACATTTAGCTTAGGCAAGAAGAGCACAGAACAGCCTGGCCTGCGCCCATTGCAATCTGGGCAGGGGGCTAAAGAGCAAAGAGACACAGATAACACTGAGGTGACCATGATGTCCAAAGTTTTGTGAATGACAAACCGCAAATAATAATAATAATAATAATAAAAAAATAAATAAAAAAACACTAGACCCGACGCGATTCGGCCCGTTTCTAAATCAGTTTAGTAATTGCTCTTTCTTCATGTAACTGAATAATTGCAAATTTTTCACAAAGCCTAAGCTTCGCCTATAAGCTTCACATCTGCCAACATTACCAGGCAGCAACAGTGATTTTCTAGTGAGTGTGACTAGAGACATCTGGATACATGGGATCTGGGAAAAGGTCCAACGAGCAAATTGGCCTACATAGCAGATTGCAGCCTATGCCGGTTTCACACTTGATTTCTTAGGCACAAGAAAGAAATTATCATGAGAGACGTTTTCTCAGAGATTGAACTGGAGATATTGTACAGAGCTTTCCATCTCCGCGAAAGAAAACTGTGCGGAAATTCTCTACTCTGAAGCTGTGTGCCTATTATATGGGATATAATAATCTCCCAGACAGGCAGCGATCAGGTGGGTGCGAGATGCGGAAATGCTGCTGCTGTCACATTCATTGTTTTCTGAGGTTTTGACTCGTTTTTTTTTTTTTTTTTTTTTTTTTTTTTTTAGTGCTTTCTAATTGTGCTTTAGGTTGTATTTTAATTAAACAATGCAAGTCATGTGATTCACAGATCATGGGGTAACAAAATTCCTTAGAATCTTTTGATTTCTATTATCATCAAAAATAGAACAAAAAAATCCCCCCCCTAAAAAAAAGGACTTATTCATGGGGTATTCTAAAGTTGTGTGCTTTGCAGTCTCCTTACTTTCTAGTTGAGGGGTGAGCGGCGATTCTGGTCAGCAGCTTCTCCTGTTACTGTGACACATTGAAGGTAATCTGTCCCTGATTCCAGCGATGTATCACTTACTTTATTGGGTGCTGCAGTTTGGATTAAAATCAGTTTTCTCTGCTGCAGATCTAGCAGTTCTCTGAATGCTGATCTCTGTATAACCCCGCCCACACCACAGATTGGCAGGTTTCTGCGTACATAATCAGTTGTTGGACTACATGGCATCAGGTCACGTAGTCCACTGGTGATAATCTTCTGCTATTAAAACTACAGCGAGCAAACCAATTAGTGACACATCACTGGAATCAGGGTTTAGGTCTCTACATTATGCTTATCTCATTATGCTTACCTGGTGACAGATTCCTTTTAATCGTCTCAGTTTTCTTAAGTGTACACTATTATGAGTGTATAGAAATAACAGGGCTTTTAAGTAGGCACACGGTACGGGAAAGTGAGAGCATCGATTAGGAGAACTGCTCTGGAAACTGCCCATGCTGGGGGACGGGCTTGTGATTATGCAGGACTGATAACTGCAGCTTATCAGGAACTGAGAAGGAGGAGAGAAGCTAACTGCTGTAAGGAAATCATTGTCTGGAGAGACCTGACCATTATCTCAGGAATTAAAGGGAACCTGTCACCTCATTTTTCGCATATAAGCTGCGGCCACGGCCTTTAGGGGCTTATCTACAGCATTATAGAATGCTGTAGATAATCCCCCCCCAAATGTAACTTGAAAGATAAGAAAAACAAGTTAGATTATACTCACCCGGGGGCGGTCCGGTCCGATGGGTGGCGCAGTACGGCTCCGGCGCCTCCCATCTCCATGCGATGACGTCCTCCTCCTTGCTTCTGGCGCGCTCCTGCGCAGGCGCACAGATCTGCCCTGTTGAGGGCAGAGCAGAGTACTGCAGTGCGCAGGCGCCGGACCTCCCTGACCTTTACGGCGCCTGCGCACTGCAGTACTTTGCTCTGCCCTCAACAGGTGTCTTTTTTTTATTGAAAATACAAAATGATGGATCGATATTTTCCCTTCCTGCTACATCAACTTCTGGCATTGTCTCAAATCCTCTTTCCCCATAAGAAAAAAAAAACAAATGACAAGAGGTTTGTGTATTGCTGTAATTTAGACGCTAAATGCCCCCGGTTACGACCACCTGACAGCAGCCTGTGCTTCATACAGTATTTTATATACGTAAATGAGCGTTTAAGTAGACGAAACTCCGGTCACAGTGGTAGATACGGGTTTTGTCTTGGAAAAGGATTCTCGCTCCATGCAGGGGTTAACCTTTGTAAATAATGATGTATCCTTAGGAGAAATCAAAGCAGGGAGGATCAAAACATGCCAAATGTGTAGAATAAAGTGGTGGCTGCAGTGAGATGTGTGCACGGGCTAATGGTGGTCGATCATTAGATATCCATCCATAGAGACGGGAAAAATGGACTTTTACCTAGAGCCGCTCACAGAATGACAATATACGAGACACATCACGGTCCGGCTCTGAAACACATAGGAAATCAATTATTCCTTCTCCATTCTCAGTAAAAGCCTATTTTCCTTCGTATCTCTGGATGTATATCCTTAGGATAGGCCATCTGTTTTCAATCAGCGGTGCTCCGACCTTCGACAACCCTAAGCAGGGATACCAAGCGGTGCCCCTATGAAAAGAATGAATTATGCCAATATACACCAGAGATTGTCATTTCTTCAGAGAGTGTAAGCTCTTGGGAGCAGCTCTTCACTCGTATTGTTGGAATTTAATAGTTTATTACTCTGTAATGTCTGATATCGTATGGACATGTATCCTCCGGGTTCATACAGCGCTGCAGAATTTCTTGGAGCTACGAATATTATTAAAACCCAATACAAACAATCTCAACAGTTTATCGATGAGTGTGTCAAGAATCGCCCCACACCCATCCAATATCGTCGCTTATCTTTAGGCTAGGATCACACCACCCAGAAAATCAGTCCTATTATGCTAATCTCACTCTGATTATAGTTTTATTTTCTTGGACGAGGAGAAGATGGAAAAAACATTTTTCATCTTCTCCGTTCTGTCAGTCCGTGAAAGTCTGACTGCACTCAGATATCATCCGAGTGCAGCGTGATGTTTTCCACTCAATCATTGACTTGCATGGCAGAGTGTGATCCGATTTATGCAAATAGTGCACGTTTCGATTTTCTTCCTTGGACAGACTCGTTCGGAGGAGAAAAAAAAAATCAGCCTTGCACAGCCCCACAGAATAACATTGATCCGAGTGCGAACTGATGTTTTGTCGCATCGCACTCGGACTGAAAATATGGTCATCTGCATGAGCCCTAAGGATGGGCTATCATATTAAGAAGCCTTGATAACTCCTCCGACATTCACATTTATTTTCTATATTGTAGCAATGGGTGACAGTCATTTTCTTGATGCAATATTCTTTGGAAGGCAGAAAGAGTGACAAATGATAATTACCTCTCCTTACCAATGTCAATTTTCAGGTACTCAGTTATGCAACCACTAGGTTCCTTCCAGAGAGTTAAAAATGGAAAAATTCTAGTTTAGACACTGTCCCGCTAGTCCAAACTGAACTGAAAGATAAGGCTGGGGCTCAACAGCAGCTCAACAGCGGCGCAGCAGCATTACCGTGTGCACAGCCACAATCTGTCCTCTTGATGAAAAAGTTACGAGGGACTTAGGAAGATCAAAAAAATACTATACTTTTTCAAGAGGAAAATTGTGTAATGCTTCCCCCCCATATCACTATCTATCAATCTATGTATTGTAGGGGGTTGCCACTCACAGGTAGGAACTAGAGTTCATACAGGCATCAGATTCATGTTTCCAGTGAGGTTTATTGACTTCATAAACTTCCACAGATCTTTGAAAGAAGCACTAACATTTTTTGTCACTTTCTGTAACACATGTGGTAACAAAACACAGTCCTTTTAAAAAAGAAGGTAAACCAAATAGTGTCTCACCCAGACAGCAGCAAAAATCCCTGCTTAGCCTCCCTGAATCACCAGCTCGCACCACCCACCTGAGGGAATTCAGCTGCCTTTGATAGGAGCTGCAAAAGCTGGATTGGAGGTATGGGAGTAACCATTCCCACCCAGGCCCTTTGGCCGCTCCTAAATCCCAGACCCAAAACCCAGTCCCATTAAAAACCTCCTCAGCAACCCATCATTGCTGAAGCCTTCTTTTCCAGGACTTACATCACTGAAGCTAGCCACCTCAGTGACACATACCTATTAGCCAGGATTATACCTTCTGCTTCCCTATAATATATATAATAACTTCAGGAATCTTGCAATTTTCACACTGACTATTAAGCCTAATATTAGATTCATGATTTCTGCTCTTTAGAGATGACTTTCAGCAGTCCCTTTATCATTACAGGCAGGATTACAATGAAAAGTGACACCTCTATACACAGTAGGTAACACAGGCTCCACTAGTCACAATAATTGATGTCACAGCTTCACAATGACCTTTACCTAGATCAAGTAAGTGCCCAGAAATACTTCTGTACGGGTCAATAGGTTCAGAGTCAGTCTGTTGCTGCTTATGTCCATGGCTGCTGAGAAGAAGAGGGAGGATTCCGGATGATGTAGATTAAGCTGCAGAAAAGTATTTTATCTGTTTTACTGTGAAGCCTATTTTTCAGGCAGGCAGAAAAACACGGTCGACTTTTTTTTTTTTTTTAAATGCATACTTGAAAATGGCGGATAGTACTGAAAATGAGGTCAGACGAAGCACAGAGTGACACCGTCTGCTTCACTAAAGTCAATGGCGGATAGATATACCTGAATCTCATTTTTCATTACTTCAAACGGAAGCCCCAATGGAGTCACAAACGTGGTGTGAACATAGCCTTATCCGATCTGTCACTTGCTGGTGGCGAGTTGTACAAAACGAGCAGAAAATTATTCAGAATCAATTAAGTTTGAAAAACTCCTCCCGATCTCGACTGATACAGAATCAGTTCATACTTAATGCAAAAATCCCAGAAATGTTTTCAGCCATATTTTACCTCTTCATTTTTCAGTTCTTCAGAACGTGCAAAGCAAAAGATGGATTCTGATATCTGTTTGTTACAGTCATAAACGATAGCGATGAAAATGTCATGTGGCAGGAATCTGCCAGTGGCGGCGACCATAGGCCACTATAAGAAGTGTATAATCAGCATTTCTGTAGTAAGAATAGTTCAGAGAAACGCTGCACACTGAATCTGTCACCCGCTGACAGCGCGGCGTACACCTGTCGTGATATTACCCCAGAAATTATTACCGTCTATATATTGGGTAAATCCCCCCAAAGATCATGTCAAAGCGGCAGACAGCCTTTGTGGCGAGATGGTGGAGGATAAAAGCAGTTACCGACTGCGATTATGTCACTATAAAGAATTTCCCCCCATGGAAGCTGCTGTATTTTTGGGCGTTTATTTTCCTGAAAGGGATTTTGAAAAAATGCCTGAATGAAAGAAAAGTGCACGTCACTTCTTAGAAAGAACCTGCCCCAAACCGGTCATTGTTAAATCGAAAGGCTGCAAAAAAAGATTGAGGAAAAAAAAATGATTCCAAAACTCTTACAAAATGTCCTTCAAACCCCCCCCTTCAAAAATAAAACAAGTATTTCTACACTGTATTTGCCCTCTTTAAAAAACTCATCCAGCTTTCCCAGACCCCTGTACGGCAATTCTTATTTTTCCATTATTTTGGAAGGATATATAGTATAGGATATAATGTGAGCAATATACACTTTCCAATTTTTGACTTATTTTTTTTTTGATGGTTCACCAGCTTGTAATCCTCATCTACATATCTGCGCTTTGTCACTGCAGAAGTGTCACTGTCACTAACCCCCTATAGCTGCGCTCCGGTGACCCTCAGTCACAGCTCTTCTGGCATCAGTCCCAGGACCTGTGCGCCATGAGATTGGTGGCCCTAATACGGATTTATAAGTGACAAGGTGAATTAGAGAAGCAATTCTTTCAGGTCCTGTACCCCTGCACATGCCCATGCTGCACCCCCTACTTCTGCCAGGATCCGGACACAATCCCTACTTCGCCTCCATCTTACGGCAGGACTCCAGGACTGAGCTGTGTTAACCCCCTAATCCATTTTGCTATGGCACACCATTTACTAGCAGTGGCTAATAAACCTGCAGCCAATCACAGGGTGCGTCTCATTGCCACTTGCTGATGTAACGCAATTTATTATTGGTCCACCACTTACTGTTGCTACATCAAAGCTGCGGGAAGCAAATTCAAGGGGACTACATTGAGAATGACCCTTCATGCAGACATTGTCATGTGTCATTAGCTGGCATGGCGTGCCATCCTGCCTGTGATGCATGGAGAGATGGGCGTGCAATCTGACCTTGGCATCCAGAGCCTGGCAGCATTAAATGGCTCTAATAATATGCTGGAAAGGAAAGGAAAAGGAAATGTTAGAAGCAGCAGCAGCAGCTCACAAGAGAAAGAGAATCCAGCCTGCTACTGATAAATTCTGCTGTCATCCAGGAGGGGGAGGGGAACACAGGAACCTAAAATGACTCAGATACATTCATGTGTGTTGGAAATAGCAGGCAGTCACACTAGACATCTGCATTGCGCAGGCTGGACTGTCATAAGCCCATTCACACAGTGCCCAGGGGCTGCGAGGGATGCGCCATGGAGCCAGCAGCAATTATTCTAACACCACTGTGCCCGGGCATGCTGGGATTTGTAGTATCAATTGGCTATGTCATGGTGCGGGCTAGCAAGGATAGACAGATCTTCTACTCAGTCCTCTGGGAAAGCTGGGTGACAACCCCTATGGGAGCTGTAATGGTATTTCACATATAACCATCAATAAATTGGTTGCCGGTAGGTGGAGTCCATTAAAATATTGCATGGCTCTTAAAGGAGTTGACCAGTCACAAGATATTGTTGACTAATCCTTAAAATAGGTCATCAATGTCAAATCACTGGGGTTCATCATCCGGCACCACCACCAATCAGCAACCCCTCCCAGCATGGGCAGACACAGACAGGAGAGGGCCCCTGTGCAAGAACTGTATATTGTCTCTTTATGTGTCTGACAGAGGTGGGTATGGACCCCCTTATTTCTTTGTCCCCTATGCGACTGCACAGGTTACACCAATGGTGTGTCCTCCCCTGGCTCCCAGGTATTACAGAACAGCTACAGTGGGGGAAATAAGTATTTGATCCCTTGCTGATTTTGTAAGTTTGCCCACTGACAAAGACATGAACAGTCTATAATTTTAAGGGTAGGTTAATTTTAACATTGAGAGATAGAATATCAAAAATAAAATCCAGAAAATCACATTGTATAAATTATATACATTTATTTGCATTTTGCAGTGAGAAATAAGTATTTGATCCCCTACCAACCATTAAGGCTATGTGCACATGTTCGGAATTGTCGCGGGAAATACGCATTTTAATTGGTATGCGTATTCCCGCCAGAAACTAGTATTTTGCAAGCGTAATTAGCTTGCAGAATGCTAGCGTTTTCCTAGCGATCTGTAGCATCGCTTGGAAAACTGATTGACAGGTTGGTCACACGAGTCACACATAGTGTTTGACACATGTGAGCAACTTTTTACTATTGATGCCGCCTATGCCGCATCAGTAGTAAAAGATATAATGTTAAAAATAATTAAAACAATAAAAAATCTCACCTTCCGGTGGCCCCCGCAGCCTTCCTGGTCCTCGCGATGCTCCCGGCAACTCTCGTTCCCAGTGATGCCTGGCAACAATGACCCCAGATGATGTAGCATCACGCGAGACCGCCACGTCATCTGGGGTCATTGTCGCAAGACTGTTGGGGCAATAGTAAGAAAATGGAAGAAATACAAAATGACTGACAACCAACATCAATCGGGAACAATGCAAAATGTCACCTGGGGTATCCTTGATCATGAGGAAGGTGAGAGATCAGCCTGAAACTACACGGGGGATCTTGTTAATGATCTCAAGGCAGCTGGGATCACAGTCACCAAGAAAACCATTGGTAACACATTACACCGTAAAAGTTTAAAATTCAAGAAGGTTCCCCTGCTCAAGAAGGCACATGTGCAGGCCCGTCTGAAGTTTGCCAATTAACACCTGGATGATTATGTGAGTGATTAGGAGAATGTGCTGTGGTCAGATGAGACAAAAGTTGAGCTCTTTGGTATTAACTCAACTCGCAGTGTTTGGAGTATGAGAAATGCTGCCTGTGACCCAAAGAACACTGTCCCCACTGTCAAGCATGGAGGTGGATACATTATGTTTTGGGAGTGTTTCTCTGCTAAGGGCACAGGACTACTTCACCGAATCATTGGGAGAATGGATGGAGCCATGTACCGTAAAATCCTGAGTGACAGCCTCCTTCCCGCCGCCAGGACATTAAAAATGAGTCGTGGTTGGGTCTTCCATCAAGACAATGACCCAAAACATACAGCCAAGGCAACAAAGGAGTGGCTCAAACAGAAGCATATTAAGGTCATGGAGTGGCCTAACCAGTCTCCAGACCTTAATCCCATAGAAAACTTATGGAGGAGTTGAAGCTCCGAGTTGCCAAGTGAAAGCCTCAAAATCTTAATGATTTAGAGATGATCTGCAAAGAGGAGTGAACCAAAATTCCTCCTGACATGTGCGCAAACCTCATCATCATCTACAAAAAATGTCTGACTGCTGTGCTTGCCAACAAGGGTTTTGCCACAAAGTACTAGGTCTTGTTTGCCAGAGGGATCAAATACTTATTTCTCACTGCAAAATGCAAATACATTTATATAATTTATACAATGTGATTTTCTGGACTTTATTTTTGATATTCTATTTCTCAAGGTTAAAATGAACCTACCCTATAAACTGTTCATGTCTTTGTCAGTGGGCAAACTTACAAAATCAGCAAGGGATCAAATACTTATTTCCCCCACTGTATGTCCACCCCCAGGTCCCAGGTATTACAAAACAGCTATGTCCACCCTCTGCTCCCAGGTATTACAGAATAGTTATGTCCACCCCTGGCTCTCAGGTAT
>VIAB01047031.1:0-11000 GCA_009801035.1 Oophaga pumilio
GGACCGATTTTTTTCCAGCCAGTGAGTATGAGCCCTGAAAGTGACATTCAGTGTTTTGTTATTTGTATATTGACTCTCTGACCGAGCAATCCACCCACCAGTCCGTGGCAGTTTTAATTGCAGTAGGATCCTACCTACCCATAAATGCAGGCTTCAACCAAGGAGAGGATTCACATTAGTTTTCCAGCAACTGGAGATCGCCTTGTCGTTGGATGCTGGGCATGCATTAATTGGTCAAATTATGTGCTAAATATCTCAATTTTTTCTTATTATCTTGAGCAGTAATGCAATTTATATTTCATGTTTACATGCTATAGCACTACAGACTGCAACTTTATTTGTTATGTATAGAGATGACTTCTCTTAGCTTGCACCTGTACACCACAGTTTTCTGATTGGAAGTGACAGTCAGTCTTTTATTATCTGTTATATAGATGTCATATTTCATCTTTTTTGCTGCCTTGATTTGCAAATGTGTTTTTTCAGAGGAAACCCACAGTGACCCTTTAACCCTTTGGAGCACCCTGATGCACGTGCACATCATTGACAGAGTGTGGATGTACGGAGCAGGCTCAGGAAATGAGCCCGTTCCATGCAGGACAGTTGCCAGTTGTGTTATACATCCAACACCTGCCTCTATCAGCAGCAACTGGAGCTAGCTCCTATTGCTGCAAAGTATTCACATAGATGATGCTGATAATGGCAACATGATCAATGGATGCCAAAGGATGCCTGCTGAATGGCCCCTTCACTGCTTTGTTTTGTCTGAGTTGAAAGAAACACACTTTCATCTGTTTGAATGAATGCTAATGCTGCAGTCCGATCAGTGATTAGCTTCAATGCTCCTGTGACACCCCTTCCAAATGTTGATCCCAGCAGACCAGACCACTCTGGATACCTCCTGAATCTTCACCGATTCTATGTATCTAGTACACATTGCTAGATATATATAATCGGTGAAGATTCAGGAGGTATCTTTTTTTTACTGTACACCCTAGCAATAAAATATCAGAACTGCTAAAACTGTCTCACTTAATATTTCTTATATGTTTCAGTGATTACCACCACTCAAATAAAGCATAAAATGTACACAATGTGGCCTTCAATATGTGTATGCACTAAATGTCTCATTCAGTAATTTCATTAAAGCCCATTTATTATCAGCTGCATGGAACATGCCGACCAGCTGGTAAAAGTAGCTGTTAATTTAAAGTAACCCTGTTCTTAATTGCTTTGAACTTTGGTCATCCTGCTGCTCACAAAAGGTAGTTTGGAATGATTGTATCTGGGGAATGAGGTAATTAGAGCAGGCAGACAGCCAGAGCTGCAAGACAGAGGTTGAAGAAGAGTGCAAAAAAGGTCTAGAGCTACTGCTGTGTCTACACCGAGGAATCGACCCTGCTAATGTTCCTCTTTGCCTTCTGTTATAGTGTTGTTAGATACAACTGGAAGCTACGGAAGGGGTGTCCCAACAGCCCTTTGGCACATTACATTGATCAGTAGATAAAACTTGCCAGGCCGCCGTTGCGATGGCAAACTTGCTACTCGAACCTCCGCAGCCTGACCTGGTTTGCTAAATGTATTTCCACCTGCTGTCACCTCCTCTAAGTCCCAGAAGGTTTCATAGCTGCTGATAGTTCCAGTGGCTGCCTGACCCAAGGCCTTTTTCTCTGGTCTTGTTCCCTGACTTTCCCTAATGAAAAGGTGTGCTAGGCTGAACATCGTGTTCGCTAGATTATGAGCACAGCAGAAAACCTGCCGTTGTAACAGTCTAAACTGTTCCCTTACAGGCAGGAATTATGCATTTCCTCTTCCATTCTCAATTTGTTTTCCATGTGCAGTGGGAGGCCCAGATTGTGACCACCTTCAGGGTGAATGGCAGAAAGCAATGGAAATTAGTCATTCGTTTTACAGACAGCTTTCGCTTGCCTTGCTGCACACTGAAAATAGAAATCAACTGACCTGTGAGTTATTTAAACATGAGTGTAACATTGGAAAAAAAGGCACCGGCAACATATACATGCTTTATCTGATTGATGTGTTAGAAGAAACTATATCACGTCCCCAGGCTAGCAAAACCGGCATGCTTATTTTACTCATTTTTAATGATGCCAGTTCAAGAGATAGTAAAATGCAGAATTTAACACTAAAAGCTTCTGTCTTTTATGCTCAAAGTTTTAAAATTAAAAGCCTTCCGCCTTTGTATTGCAGCAAATATTTATTGTGCTCAGCGGTGCATTATTTTACCAGGTTTAACTGATTTTTTTCATTATTTTTATTTTGCTTTACCCTTTTGAAAACATAATCTTTATAGACTTTGGATCTTGAGTCAGCACAGCAGCTAACTAGAGATTTAATGCTGACTGTTGCTTACAAGTCGTAGGAAATATGCAGCACCGTCCAATAAATAAACTACAAATAACTTAGGAAACATTTTTCTCAGTGTCAGGACACTGGTTTTAATTTAATTTATGACATTTCTGAAAGGCTTCGTAGTTCTATCCAGAGGTTGTGTTCCTCTATTTACATCCCAAGTGGATCTATACTTCAAGACTTCATTCACTAAAAATGCCAAATTAGCAATAGGTTTTGGGAACTTAAATTAAAAACACAGTGTAAAATGGAAATCTAAATAAACAGAGAACATATAGAGAACAGATAGTCCAGAAAGTTTTATCTAGGGTAAGTTTAGCCCATTTCCTGGTACTTCTATTACTAGATATAAATAATAAATATAATAATTATTTTTAGGGTAAAATTACCTAATAATAATAATGACCATTTTTTTACACGAACGTCCATGTGAAAAAAAATCACAGCATGCACTAGTCTTCTTCATAGTTCTCTTTTTTAAGCCTATTAGTATGAAAAAAATGGATCTCATAAGAATCAACCATATAGCATCTGATTTTCACAGATACATTGCATTTCCTTAATGTAAGAAACTATATTTGGTTTTGTAAAATTCAATAACTGCTGAACTGATGTATAAAAATGGATACCATACAGATAGCATACGGATGACAATACAGGTTTAATAAAGTCAATTTTTGGGGATGAAAATCAGTCAATTTATTTACACGCACATGAAAACTTAGACTAATACTGGTACAGCTGCATAATAATATGTTAGTTACATAGGGAAGTGGCTTTCTTAGCTTGCACCTGTTCACACCTGTCTTTCTGTTTGGAAGAAACGGTCAGTTTTTTGATATTTGTATACATAGGCCCTCTGACAGAGCACTCCAACCATCAGCTTATGGCATTTTTAATCACAACAGGATCCTACCTTCCCATATAATTGTAAGCTTCAGCCCAGTATAGGTATCATTTTAGGTTTGGTTCCCAGCAAACAAGGTCGCCTTGTCGTTGGCTGCTGTGCAAACATGAACTGGCCAAGTTATGCGCAAAGTATCTTAATTTTTAACTTTAAAAAAAGAAACAGTGGTCACCATTGCTTCTTAAAAAAGGTTAATGTCCTTTATTATATGTGATGGGACAATCCTCTAATATTCAGGGGGAGTGAATGAGGACAAGAGAGGTTTCACGACTATCCTAGTGGTTCTGCGAGTCCAAACTGAGTTTTGTGCACACATCGGACATGTCAAAGTGCACACATCACAAATGGAACACAAGCACAGTGCACACATGAGACACATCACACAAGCACAGTGCACACATGAGATATCACACAAGCACAGTACACACATATAACACATCAGAAAAGAACAGTACACACAAAAGACACATCACAAAAGCACATCGCACATGAAACTAATCACACAAGCACAGTGCACACGAGACATATCACACAATCACAGTACACACATGAGACATCAGGCAAGCACGTACACACATGTGACAAATCAGACAAGCACAATGCAAACATGGGACACATCACACAAGCACAGTACACACATGTGACACATCACAAGCACAGTACACATGTGACACATCACAAGCACTGTTATGAATGTGCTGGAGATGGTTTCTGAGCAGAGGCTCCCTCTGGTGGTTGCAGACAGTACTGAACCTCACAGCGACGAATGGCAATATGGGATCACTCACTGGACTGATATAAGGCAGGTTCCCTCCCATGATGGTCGCCGGTGATCAATTGTTCTTGTCTCAATTGTGGTTAATGGTTCATTTTGAAGTTGCTGGAGTCTTGCCTGCACCTGCTGCTTTCAGATAAGATATTTTCTGCTTTTCTTTTTGTGCTTGCTTTTTTCATAGTTTTCTGCTCTTTTGTGGAGGTCAGCCGGGTCCCCTTCTGGGGCCTGCGCTCCTCTCAATTTATCTGTAGCCACTGTTATTTGTTCATTTGCTTTTTCCTGTTTTTTTCAGTGGCTGCGGCTTTGTTTTGTTACACCAGAGATCTGATTTAGGTGGTGGAGATCATGTGATCTCAGGTTTTTTTGGCAATCAGAAGTGCTGGTATTTTTTAGGGTTTTTGTTGGATTGCAGTCAGAATTCTTTCCTGTACTTTTCTGTCTAGACAGATTGGGCCCCAACGTTTGCTCATTCTATTTTCCGTCTGTGTTCATGCTATCTTCTTGTCTAACCGCCATTATATGTTTGGGGGCTTCCCATTTTCTTTGGTGATCTGCTCCGGGGCAGATAGCTTTCATCTTTCTGCCTTTAGGAGTAATTATCTCTCAGGCTGTGGCGAGGCATCTAGGATCAGAGTAGGAACGCTCCACGGCTACCTCTAGTTGTGTGGTTAGTTCAGGTTACTGCAATCCAATAGGTTCTAGCCTCTCTGGTGTATTACCGTTTTTGCTTTTTCTCCTCAGCTACTGAAACATAACAAAGCACAGTGCACACATGAGACACATCACACAAGCACAGTGCACACATGAGACATCATGCAAGCAAAGTACACAGATGTGACACATCAGACAAGAACAGCACACACATGAGACAAATCACACAAGCACAGCACACACAGGGCAAATTACACAAGCACAGTACACACATGAGACACATCACATAAGCACAGTACACACATGAGATATCACACAAGCACAGTGCACACATGAGACACATCACACAAGCACTGTACACACATGTGACACATCACATAAGCACAGTGCACACATGAAACACATCACACAAGCACGGTACACACATGTGACGCATCACACAAGCACAGTGCACACATGAGACATCACGCAAGCTCAGTGCAAACTTGAGACACATCACACAAGCACAGTGCACACAGGACACATCAAACATGCACAGTGCACACGTGAGACAAATCACACAAGCACAGTACACACATGAGACACATCACATAAGCACAGTACACACATGAGACATCACGCAAGCACAGTGAAAACATGGGACATATCACACAAGCACAGTACACACATGTGACACATCACAAGCACAGTGCACACATGAGACACATCACATAAGCACAGCACACACATGAGACATCATGCAAGCAAAGTACTCAGATGTGACACATCAGACAAGCACAGTACACACATGAGACACATCACATAAGCTAAGCACAGCACACACATGAGACATCATGCAAGCAAAGTACACAGATGTGACACATCAGACAAGCACACTACACACATGAGACACATCACACAAGCACAGTGCACACATGAGACATATCACATAAGCCCAGTGCACACAAGAGACACATCACACAGGCCCAGTGCACATGTGAGACACACCACACAAGTACAGAGGAATGCAACAATGTATTTTGTAAAATTATTTTATCAGTCCTTACTTGTGGTGTCCCCATACTATATATAGTGCAGCTCCCCTAAAATTTATATGGAGGAGCGGTGGTGAAAATCATAGTGTATATAGGGGGCTGTGGTACCCAAATGCTGAAAATAGCAGAGAAGTTGGCTTATCCTACTATAGATAGTTTAGCTGTGGTACACATCATACTGTGTATAGGGTATGTGATAACCCAATACTACAAAGCTGTGGGGGCAAAATGCAGTGTATACAGGGCTGTAGTGTGGCAATATTATATATAGGGGAGCTGTGAGGATATCATTCTGTATATTTAAGGTTGTGTGGCTCACATAGAGTTGTGGGCCCCATACTGCATATAGGGGAGCAGTAGGAAAATCACACTGTATATAGGAGCTTTGGAGCCTCATACTATGTATAGGGAAGCTATCATGGCATCATATTGCATATATGGGAGCTATGGGTACCCCATTTGGCATATAAGGGAGCTGTGGCAACTTCATACTCTGTGTAGAGAGTTGTGGTGCCCCTGAACTACCTATAGGGGAGCTGTGGTGACATCATACTGTACTCGTATATAAAAAGCTGTGTGGCCCCACACTGGATATATGAGTGCTTTAGGGCCATTAGCTCTATATAGGGGAGCTATATAGGTAATCATATTGCTTATAGCGGAGTTTTGGGGATATTATATTGCACATAAAGGAGCTGTGGTGACATTATACTGTATATATGGGGCTATGGCCCATAATACTATATATGGTGCTGTGGGGGCATCCTGCAGTTTATAGGGGAGCTATGGGGGCATTATACTGTATATAGGGCACTGTGGGGACATCATACCATCATATTGCATATATGGGGCTGTGGGCCATCATGTATATATTAAGCTGTAGGGCCATCCTGCTGTATATACAAGAGCTGTGGGGACATCATAGCAATTATAGGAAGCTGTGGTTCATTCATATTGCATATACAGGAGATGCTGGGCTATCATATTTTAAGAAGAGGAGCTGTTGTGTTTATCGGATATCGGTTATTTGGATATCATATTAAATATATGAAGCTGTTATCCATCATTCTATGTGCTGGGGTCACTCTGTGGTCATTATACTGTGATTTTGTGTGGGAATTTAGTGTGGGGGTATCATACCGTATGTGGTGTGGGGCGGGGAATATTGGGGAACATTATACTCAAAGAGAGCAATGAAATAGGTAAATAGGAACTTGACAGGTCCCTCATGCCTTCTAAACCTCCAGCATGTGTACATAACAAGCCCATTTTATGGTATAACTCAACGTGTCTCAAAAACTATTTCTAAATTCTGTTTTCAACATGCAAATAAGTTTCAGACTAATCAAAGGGGCTCTTGTGATAAAAATAAGCTTCATACAAGGTGCAACTAAAATAAGAATTGGATGCAAACAAAGAAAACACAAAAACACAACATTTGACAAAAAAAGGTGCAAACGTAATAATGCATAGGGGCCTGGTATTTTCCTTCTTCACTGACTGGTTTCTAGGAAGAGCTTAGGAATCTTCCATCATTATAGTTTAACCCCTTAACAACCACCGATATGCCTTTTAGCAGCAGTTAAGGTGCCTTATTCATCAGTGCTGCTGTTTTACAGTGCTGAGAATTAAGTATATAGTGCCCCCCAGAGTTGTAAAAAAACATGATTCAGGTCGGTTTTTACCATCCCTTCAAATGATAAAAAAAAAAAGTCAGATTTTCCATTAATTTCTATCTCCTCTTATATGATCTAGCATACCAGAGGAGAGAGAAATAGGGTCCCCTGAGCCCTCCGGTACCTCCACCATCCCCGGATCCTCCTGCTCCATTGCCCGGCCATCCATCTATGTCATCTTTCTGGAAGAAAATGGCGGGTGCATGTGCAGTGCGCCCACTGAGATCTGCAATCTGGTACGTTGCAACAGTAGGAGATTTTTCCTATTGGTTCATTTTCATCACTGTGATATACCCTATCACAGTGATCAAAATAGAAAAATTGTAAATCAAACCCCCTTTATCACCCCCTTAGTTACATAAAAATAAGAAATTTTTTTTAATTTTTTCCATTCTTTATAGTTAGGGTTAGGGTTGGGGTTAGTGCTAGGGTTGGGGTTAGAGTTGGGGTTAGAGCTGGGGTTAGGGTTGTGTTGGGATTAAGGTTGTGAATGTGTTAGGGTTAGAGATAGGGTTGTGTTGGGGTTGGGGTTGGGATTAGGGTTGGGGTTAGGATTGTGTTGAGGTTAGGGTTGTGGTTAGGGGTGTGTTAGGTTTAGGGTTGAGTTTAGGGCTGTGTTAGGGTTGGAGATAGAATTGGGGAGTTTCCACTGCTTAGGCGCATCAGGGAGTCTCCAAACGTGACATGGTGCCCACCATCGATTCCAATCAATTTTGCACTCAAAAACTCAAAAGTGGTCCCGCCCTTCTGAGCCGTGCCATGCGCCCAAACAGTGAATTTCCCCTACATATGGGTGTATCGGTGTACTCAGGAGAAATCGTACAACAAATTATGTGGTCCATTTTCTCCTGTTACCCTTGTGAAAATAAAAAGGTTTGGGTCTAAAGTAATTTTTTTGTGTAAACAGTTAAATGTTATTTTTTCCTTCCACATTGCTTTAGTTCTTGTGAAGCACCTGAAGGGTTAATAAACTTCTTGAATGTGGTTTTGAACACCTTGAGGGGTGCAATTTTTAGAATGGTGTCACTTTTGGGTATTTTCTGTCTTATTGACCCCTCAAAGTCACTTCAAATGTGACGTGGTCCCTAAAAAAATGGTTTTGTAAATTTTGTTGGAAAAATGAGAAATCGCTGATAAACTTTTAACCCTTATAATTTCCTAACAAAAAAATAATGTTTCTAAAATTGTGCTGATGTAAAGTAGACATGTTATTTATTAACTATTTTGTGTGACATGACTTTCTTATTTAAGGGCACAAAAAGTAAAAGTTTGAAAATTGCAATATGTTCAAAATTATTGCCAAATTTCAATTTTTTTAGAAATAAACGCAAGTCTTAGCGAATAAATTTTACCACTAACATGAAGTACAATATGTCACGAGACTCAGTGGGATACGTTGAAGCGTTCCAGAGCTATAGCCTGGCCAGACTCTGGCCAGAATTGTAAAAATTGGCTTGATCATTAAGGCGAAAATTGGCTCTGTCACTAAGGGGTTAAATCATGGTATTAAAACAGATGGCACATTTATAGTAAAAACTAACACAGCCAAAAAAGGATGAAAATTGTATATAGCAAACTGATGAAAATCGGTCCACTTTTCGTGAATTTAGCCTGCTTTCTTTGCTCACAAAGGAAATATCATCAATAAAGAAAAAGTTTATTTGTAAATAAAACCATAACCAAGCAGACCTTTGTGACCAGTGACTAGCGCAAAATGAGGGTCTTTTCTGAAACATCTTAGGGACTAATTATTATTTCAAACCCCAGGTCCACAAAAAAATCCTTTGACCCCCACATCTTTTTAATCATTATTTGCAAAAATATCTGACCTAATGAAATACTTTGTCTGCCGTTAACCTTTAAGCAACATTTGGGACCCAAACTGTAGTTTGACAAATTACTACAATTAATTGAATATGAATGTTTTAATATACTATGATGAACAGAAAATACACAAAACAATAATACAGTGAAAAGAAGATCATCACTTTTGATAATATTAGTCCAAAGAGCCAGTTCAGATTCGCAATTCGGACCATTGCTAGTTCTAAAATATGTGACCAAACCCCAGCAATGTAGGATGAAACAAGCGCTTGTTTTTTTGGGTCCTGTCTGCATTTACAAAGACAACATTATTGTCCACTCCAAGATCTCCATCCTACAGATAAGCTAACTGGGTTTATTTTCATATCTGATGCCAATTCCAGATACTTCTAATGAGAGATAATGTCTATTTCTAACCAACTTCATGTTGGCCACAATGTTTAATTATGGGTGTGTAATTACCAGAAAAGTACACAATATTTTGTCTGTTTATATCACGTCACTGTCAGACAGAGTAATTGAATTTTCTGTTAGAGACATCATGTTCCTCACAATATATACACAGGGAAAAATACAATGCATGTTGTGTGCAATCGAAACTATTATTTTGTGGGCAGTGTAAAAAAACAACTTAAGTAACTTGCAACTTACAGTAAACTAAGTAGCATTTAAAAAGATCCCATCTCCCACATAAGCCTTTGACAAATTGCAGAGTAGTTAGTAAAAGTATACAAAAATAAAATAAAAAAAACCTGATTAGTGAACCGGGCACACAGAGAAAGATGTGAATGACTTTTCAATCAGAGCTGCAGGACGATACCAGACAAATATCAGCAGCACTATCTTCAGGTATATTGCTGTTCAAGGAGACACATATACATAGTTATTGAACTATATATAGTTAGATAACTGGAATTTTAGATTCAGCAACAAATAAAATTAACAGGAATCAAACAGGTTTGTCAATAACAATATAGAATACATGGAAATTGTACCAATGTATTCATATTTTGACAGTCAAACCCTCCATTACTTTTCAAAGGGTAACAAAAAAAATTTTTTTCTATATTTTATAGTCACAGTTTGGTAATGTTTCTCAGCAGAGATATGACTCCTTAAATCTCTATTGATCTCACAAATTAAATGGACAAAAAAATTTTCTCAAGCCAATTCGGCATGAGAAAACGATTGCATCATGCTGCGAGTGGCTGAAAAAAACACTGCTCACGCAGCCCAATGCAAGTCAATGGGCGATTGTGAAACATTGGACTTCACTCAGATATCATCAGAGTGCAGTCTGATGTAAGCGCACAGAGTCAATGGAGAAGATTGAGAAACTAAGCTCTCCATCTTCTCTACACCAGTGCTCCGATTCTTGCATGCGAGAGAATCGGATTACACTCAGATGACACTCGGATCAAACTCTGAAAAAGTATGAGCCTCGTGTCATTAGCATAATCTGCCTGAGTCTCTCACAACAGAGAATATACACCAGTGTAAGGGAGTCCTTATGGTTACACTTTTTATTTTCATGTCAAGGAAAGCAAAGATCCATTAAGATTAAAACTAAGTGCCAGCCTAAACAAATTAATCAAGAATGATATTTACAATAAATTAGAAAATTTGGCATTCAGGACCAACTTTACACTATTGTCATGACAATCTGTAAAAACGTTGTACACTAGCATATAAGAGGAATTCATAGTACAACACACTTTATGTAGTAACTAGTGTTGAGCGATACTGCTCGGTATCGAAAA
>VIAB01047034.1:6566-18711 GCA_009801035.1 Oophaga pumilio
ATATATATTTTTTACCACTATGGTTTTTTTTGATTATTATTATGATTATAATTTTTTTTGCCACATATAGTCTTTTTATGCTATACCTGGTTATTGTTTCTTGAGCTATTCTATTTATATACATTGTATTTACAGATACTCAAGTTCTATATTCATTAGTATATCATATTCTAACCGTGGTGTACTTATTTGTATATATATATTCTTACATTGTTTTATTTAAATTCTGTGTGTCTAATTTGTATAATAAAGACAATATTTTTCCTCTTTTTTGGTCTCATTGTCTGTTCCTGTTCACTTGGTCATTCCCGTCCACATCCTGGGTATTCCTTTTCTTATCATTTCGGATGGTCTACCATCCAACTCCTTTTCTGGTGACATAGGCACTTATGGTTTTTATTATTAATCTTGATTAAACATTGGTCACATTAGTATTCATTGGGTGCATTACTGTTTCTGGTTATATTTGTAAAGGTGCAGTGGAGCATAGCAGTCAGAGCGACATTTGCCTCTATTGCGTAAACTATATTTTACCAATCACAGGTAATTCCCAGCATACTGAGAGCGGTAATTGTATTGTCACATTTACCTCTGTATTAGTGAGTAACTCGCATTGTGACATCGAACACTTATTCCATTATAATCCCGTTCTACACAATGAAATAATTAACGCAATATGACAATATGTGCTGTGCTTCGGTTACACTATTACATACATTATTCTTCACAGTATGTACCCTGCCTGAATACGGATAAGACTGAGCAAAGCACAGTATATAGAGGGAGCTGGATGGGCAGTGTAAGGGCTTGTTCAGATAAGTGTGTTATGTTCATGGACACAATGGGCTGCATATGCCAGACACTGACCAATATTAACTAATATGCAGGTGCACATAAGCAATTTGTGGTCCAAGTAGAAGTAAATCGCAGCATGCACTTTTCTGGCCTGGTATTCTGGTCTGTTTTAAAGACCAAAACAGTGCATGAAATAGAAGGCATCTGTCTGGGATGTGAATGGGCACGCTGACCTGCACATGGAACCAGACGCTTGCAAACATACTGACTCAATTTTAACAATAGTCTTCTGAACCCAGTCTAAGACAAAAGAAGCGTTCCCCATATAATGAATTTTCCTTTTATCTTGGGAAAATGCCAAATTCTAAAATAAAATAGAATGGAAAGTTACTACACTTTAGTTTTTATTTCACTAAGGTCTCATTCAGACATCCATATTTTTCATCGATAGATCAAGTACCAATTACAGTCTTTGGGGCTATTCACATGTCTGTGTTTTTTTAGAATTATATGTCATCAAATAAAATCACGTAAATATGTCTATTATTAATCCGAGCTACAGAACAAACACACACAGGTCTATGGGTCTATAATAATCATGGACAACACACAGATGCTTTACATGTATAGTTTGTGTGCTGTCTTGTCTGTTTTTAGCATTGCAGAGGGCAGGAGAAGCTTTGAAATTTATTTTTTTCAAATGTTAAAATCACTGATGAAACACTGTTGGTAAAAACTAACACTGACGAAATACTGAAGAAAATCAGATCTAAATCACTTATGATACTCGAGCCGTTTTTGTGTAGGGAGATGGACCAGGTCTGTAACACTCCTCTAATATCTGGGCCTGAACTATTGAGACTGACACCTTTGTTGCTAGGGGAAGGTTTTCTAGCCTGGACCGACTTTTGCACCTGACGGCAGGGAACGGATCAGATATAAAAAGGGCAGGGCGTGGGAAAGCAGGGCTTTTGGCGGGAAGACAGAGCACGCAGCAGGAGGAAGTTAAGTCTCTCTTGTCACCTGAGCTCCTGCAAGCCGGATGGCTGGATCTCCAGACACACGCAGTCAGACTGTTTCCAGCCTGTGACCGTTACTGCTTCAACCCCCGACACTTCAGGGACATCCTGCACCGTGCCGCGGTCTGCAGGTGGTACTTGTTGTGGACCGGACCTGGGAACAGACTTGGAGTCGGCTGACTTCCTCCTGGGCTCTCCTGTGCCTCATGGCCCTGGCATTCTGGGGCCTTCAGCTTCCCCTACGCTGAGACCTTCCAAACCCCTCCAGGAGAGTCAGGATACGTCACAACGGTCCGGAGCCAGTGTCTCAAGTTCCTCTGGGACCAGGCCAGATTCTTTACCCATCGCTTCCAATGCCATCGCGGATCCTGTTTGCCGTGATCCCCTGAGAGCAACTGATGGATAAGTGCCAACGTTTATTGAATCCTTGTTTGCTGTTTAACTTTTGCCAACCTTTCCCCAATTACTAACTCCCTGCATGGAGTATCCCTTTAGTAAATCCCCCTATTAACTCTTGATCTGCCTCCTGCGTGTCACTGCATCCCGCGTACCTGCCTGTATCTTACACTTGGCGTAGTCAGCAGGATGCAGTCGAGCAGCATGGAGGCGGCAGATCAAACAGTTGTGGTCGGCCCCAGGTCCAGCATTTCCCTGGGGGCAATGTTGAATAATCTTCCTAAATTCGTGGGGAACAAATTCATGTTATGGAGCTGGACTGAACGCATGAGGGGGATGCTGAGAATGCATCCCATGACCCCTGCATTGGAAGTCAAGGTGGCCATTATGGCGCTGGATGGAGAGGCCAGGGACTTGGTTATGCTACGACCCCCCAGGGAACGGGATTCCTTTAATAAGGTTTTGAAAATTTTGGAGGAGACCCACGGGGACCCCACGGATGTAGGGGAACTATGGATGCGGTTGTTCAGTCGAATGCAGAGGGAGGAGGAGACTGTGAAACAGTACATGAATGCCCTGCAGGAGTTACACACTGCCATCATTAGAAATAACGGCATAGTTGTAGGACCTATGGACATGATGCTGCGGGACCAGTTGGTGACAAGCCTGAGGGACGTATTGACAAAACAGGCACTATGGGAGTGGCTGAGGGTGAACCCCTGCCTGACCTTCTCTGAGATAGGGAGTGAAGCCCATATGCGAGTGCAGGAACAAGGGGTGACAGTTCCAGTAGGGAAGGTCCAGAGTAGTGAGGTGACCGTAAGCCAGATCTCCGAACCCCAATGGGTAGAAGAATTGCGGAAAGAGCTTCAAGACATTAGGGGGTAGTTGGCTGAGGTAAAGAATGCTGGGGGCACCTCGAATCCGACTGGGGACAGGAGTGACCTGGACGTACAACAGGAGTCCAGAATGTTCCGTAGGCAGAGACCCCTTACTTGCTTTAATTGTGGGGAGCTTGGACACATAAGTAGGGAGTGTCCACGTTGGGGGAGGCCTCAACCCCATTGTCCGTTAAACTAAAAGACTCTGAGCCTGGGGGATGTCGCCTGGGGCCTGAACAGCTACGAGGGAGTAGTGAAAGTCCCACAAATTTAGTCTCAGTGTGTCCTCTGGTTTGGGCCGAAATAGATGGTCGAGCCATACGTTGTCTGGTGGATATGGGCTCCCAGGCGACTACGATGCCGGAGGTTTATTTCCAGCGACATTTTCCCAAAGTAATGCGGCCCCCATGGGACCCGGTAATAAAGCTGACTGCTACCAATCACTTGTCCATTCCGGTCGCAGGAGTGGCGTGGATGCATATAGCCCTCTGTAGCAAGGACCTGGGACCGAAAGTTGTGGTATTGACCCATGGTGAAAAAAATAGTAGACATGCCGTTACGCTGGGGATGAATGTCTTAAAAGATTTTGGCAACTTCCTCGTCAGTGAGTCCTCAGATGCAGTCCTGAAGCAGTGGAATCCGCACACCCAACAAAGGAGAGCATTCCAGCAGTTGATTCGCATGGCTCAAGCTCAAGTGTCCGCCAGTGACGGAAGAACGCTAGGGAGAGTGATCGTCCCCGCTTCGACCAAACTTGTTCTGCCACCGGAGCAGACCATGTTGACCCTGCCTGTCCGGGCCTGTTTACCACTTAAAGGGGTGGAGATTCAAGTTGACCCTTCTATTTCTGAACAACTACCATCAGGGATCCTTGTAGCCTGCTTCCTAGCCATAGTCCGGGATAGAATGGTCCCTGTACGCTGTGTCAACCTAGAGGAGCACAGTACATTAAAATTGCCCCTAGGAATGAAGTGGCTCAGATTATGGGCATGCCCGAAGAAGTAACTCCTCCTCAGGCTTTACAGCTGACGGTAAAGCAGGAAGATCCGTGGACAGTGGAGGTGGACTCTTCTTTGGCGCCAGAGCTGCAGCATCTTCAGTAGGGGCGACAGATACTAGAGTGGATGTGGGCTGAGCTGTCTGACCTTACTCCGGCACAAGTCCCACAGGTGGAGGCCTTACTGGGGCGGTACCGGGACGTCTTCACTCGTCATGAAGATGAATTTGGCTGCACCACCACCATTACCCACGAAATACTGACGGGGAGTGCGGTGCCCATAAGGGAACGATACCGTTAAATACCTCCACAAATGTAACAAGAGGTAAAAAGTATGTTGGACCAAATCCTGCAGAAGGGCGTAATTAGTGAGAGCCAAAGCCCATGGGCTGCCCCTATAGTAGTGGTGAAGAAAAAAGATGTCACGCTGCGTTTTTGTGTAGATTATCGCAAACTCAACGCCTGCACAGTAAAAGATGCATATCTGTTGCATTGGGGAAGGCCAAATTTTTTTTCAACCTTGGACCTGGGTAGCAGATACTGGCAAATGCTGATGTCAGAGCAGGACAGGCCCAAGACTACCTTTATACTTCCAATGGGACTGTATGAATTTAATAGGATGCTATTCGGGTTGGCCACTGTGTCAGGAACATTTCAACGGCTGTGTCAAATAAGAAGTACAGTTCATATAGTGTCTTGTGCTTGGATGCGATGAAAACACAGGAGTCGCAGGTTTGGTATAGAAGATCTTGTATTACTTCATACAAGTAGCAATGATAGTCACACAGGTTGCAGATACAAAACAGGAGACACAGCAGGCCAGAGTAACTTAAGTTCAGCAATCACTCTGCACAACAGGTTCAGGATCTCTTCTCTGTTACCGTAAGTCCATGCAAACGTGGATACATCAAAGTAGCAAGGTTCAAAAGTCCACGAGTGTTCCAAAGTTCCACAATAGGAAATAACTGGAGTACAAGATCCAAGGCTTCCAGGAGTCAGGTCACAGGTTCACTGCAGGCTTGATTCTGAAGCACTAATTTCTTCAACTGTGGCTGCTTAAGTAGCAAGAGGCAGAAAATCAGGGCGGGAACATGCAAGCTGGAAACTCCATATTGACTGAGGGCAAGATAACTGCAGCAAGACAGAAAGTAAAATGGCTGACGGAAAAACTGAGTTTCAGGAACATGTACACAGAACCTTACAGGCTGATGGAAAAATGCCTGGGTGATTTAAACTTTGAGGCCACGCTCATCTATCTGGATGACATTATAGTTTATGCCACTTCCTTCTAAGACCATCTACAGAGACTAGAACAGGTGTTAAGTCGCCTCCAAAAGCATGGACCACAAAAATGTAATTTATTCCGTACCCAAATTGAATACTTAGGCCACGTAGTCTCTGCTGAAGGAGTAAAATCATCTCGGGAGAAAATTGCTGTAATATGGGACTGGCCCACACCGGAGACGGTAAAAGACGTGCAAGCCCATGTGGTGAACCCTTTGCTGGAGCTTTTGAAGGGAGTGCCCTCAGGCGCAAAGAACCGAACCATCCGGTGGGGGCATCGTCAAGAGGACGCCTTCCAGAATCTGAAAAGGGCACTAAAGGAAGCCCCGGTGTTGGCCTATGCGGATTTCTCTGAAACGTTTATTCTCCACACCGATGGTAGCCTGCATGGGCTAGGGGTTGTGCTGTCACAGATACAGGATGGAAAAGAGAGGGTGATGGCGTATGCAAGTCGATCCCTTCACGATTCCGAACGAAATCCAGACAACTACAGTTCCTTTAAGCTTGAGCTTCTGGTGTTGGTGTGGGCTATGATGGAGAGATTCGAGGAGTACTTATCCGGGTCTGAAGTCTTAGACAACAACCCACTGGCCCACCTGGAAAATGCGAAGTTGGGGGCCTTGGAACAGCGATGGGTGGCCCGGATGGCTAAATTTTGGTAAAAAATCACTTAAAAAAGAGGGGTCGAGAATACGCACGCAGATGCATTATCACGGATAAAACATGCTCAACCAGATCACAGCAGAGATGAGGAGTTGGAAGATGACGAAATTCCCAAGTTCCAGAGTACTGCCAGGAAGGTGGAAGCTACACAAGAGCAAGCCCAAGTGCAGGCCCCGGAGGAAATGCTGGGCCGAACACATGACAAGTGGGTCTCGTTACAACAGGAGGACACAGAGCGTGCCCTAATGAGACAATGGGTGATGTCAAGACAACTACCCAGTCAAGAACAAAGGAATGACCTCTCTCTGGGAACCCTACGGATTCTTCGGCAGTGGGAACGCCTCCAGATGAAGAATGGATTATTATACCAGAAAGTCCAGTTACAAAAAGAGTTGGGAACCACCTGGCAGGTAATAATTCCGGAGACACTACTGCTAAAAGTTGCTACCAAAGCACATCAGCGGAGAGCACAGTTTGGACAAGAAAAAACTTTTCAATGGTTGCAACGATTTATTTATCATCCACGACTAAAAATGTAGTAGAGGAAACGTGTTAGCTCTGCAGATCGTGTGAGTTAGCAAAACCACAAGAACAGAGGGCTCCCGTCCAGGCGATAGTAACATCCGCTCCCCTAGAGCTGCTAATGATAGATTATTTGACAACCGGGCCAGCCCATCAGGGGTACGAACGTTGCTTGATAATGGTAGACCACTTCACAAAATTAACCGTTATGACCCCAACTCGAGACCAGACCACAGAATCCGCTGCTCATGCCATTTGCAAGAACTTCATTCAGGTCTACGTTTGTCCAAGGCGTATTCATTTGGATCAAGGAGCCTGCTTCCTACGAAAGGTAATGGAGGAGCTGCATCGAATGTACCAAATCGAAAAGTCATGCACTACACCGTATCACCCACAGGGTAATGGAGTGTGTGAGTGGTTCAGTCGGATACTGATACAAATGCTGAGGACTCTGGAAAAAGATAGAAAAGCCCGATGGCCTGAATATGTATCCGAATTAGTTTGGGTGTACAGTAATCGGGTACACCGAACCACCGGCTATACACCATACATCCTGCTCATAACAATGGAAAAGAAACGATCAAAGAGTCCAAAATAAAGTATAAAAAGATTTTTTATTTATAAACATCAATTAATAAAAAGTTCGTCATCAGAGGCCGTTCCAAGCGCACACTGATGACGATCTGGTGCCTTGGACATGTATACAATAAAACGCTTGATAGCAGTGGAACTTTTATTGTGAGTTATCGGTGTTTTTTCATGCGGGCATCTATATGACCAATTGCATCAGCGCATGTCAATTTTCGCTGGTTTTAAGGGATATTATCCCTAATGCAATATTATGAGACAGATGTGCAAGCCCATACGTGATTGGTGGTAGGTTGCTTTTATACCCCTCACTTCCACTTCCCTTTCACCCCTTGAGGAAGGCACAATAGCCGAAACGCGCGTCGGGGTGCGCGCACCTGGTGTTAGCTCTCTACCTAAACAGGTATACCATTACCATCTATGCTACTTACTGCAAATTTTTGCGATGCCTATGTGTTTAGGTAGCAGATATGTCCTGGATATTTTGATGCAATTTTTTGTTCATAATATTTGGTTATACTAAATTTCCAGGACATTACTGTCATATGCAATTTTGTTCATACATTTATAACATCATGACTGTTTTGGCCAGTATCTATATTTATATTTAAATACAATCTTTGTACTTGCAGTTTGCATTCATGTAATTTGGCCAATTCTCCACCTGTGTGTGCCCTATTTTTTGCCCACTAGTGCTTATTGGCGGTAGTCCTTATCACTGTTTCTCCCTGCTCTTTTATTAATTGATGTTTATAAATAAAAAATCTATTTATACTTTATTTTGGACTCTTTGATCGTTTCTTTTCCATTGTTATGAGTAATTTTGCGATTGTCTGTATAGTTATATCCATATAAGTATGCCCAAACAGCTTGATATATTACTCCATCAGTAAATTATATATGGGTATGTTTTTCAGTAAGGTTATTATACCATACATCCTGCTGTTTGGCCGTACAGGAAAATAAATCACAGAGCTGAAGTTGGAACCAGAGGAGAACTACCCACAGACTGGGGTGTCCACCTGGGTCCAGGAGCTTTGCCTTTGTTTGCAAAAACGATTCAATCAATACAGGCTCCTGGTGAGGAAACTACAACCCAAGACGTACAGGCTCTTACAGTACGGACAGCGACAGGTCCAATGGTGATATCTCTCAAAACCATTTTTTTTTATCGAAACGACAGCCAACAAGATACAACAGCCGTACTGCAGGAGGAGACTGACTCGGAGGGCTGCCCGTAAACACCACAGAACGGGTGACAACAAGATCACAGGTAAGTCCCCCAACTTGGTCCTCAACATATCCTCCTACATCTTCAGCCCAGCAGAGCTAACGGTCCTCCAACATGGCTTATCCTTTAGCTCCACTCCTCCATGGGACAAGTTTCAATTGTCCCAGGACCTTCTGTTTTGATTTAGGTTGCAACAACTTTATTATATATAATGGATTGCAACAGAACCCGGAGTCCGTGATACAGTTTATGTCACTGCTGCCAAACACCCTTTGGGTATCAGGGTAACAACTGACAACTTAAAGGATTATATTAGATGTCGCCTGAGTTACTTCACACAAGGAGATAGATATTGTATTGGCACTATCTCCGTTAACTTCACAGGAGATGTGCTGAAGACTGGCGTAGACATAGCCCTGTTAATAGCACAGAAGCCACTTGCCAGATATTAGGAAGTACGTCCGACTCACGCCAGGCGTACGTGCAGCCAGCCGGTGTGCCACCGGACTGAGCAACTCTCCTTTTGTTAGCAAGCGATGCACAGGATACGCGCCCCACAGTCTGCTCAGGGTGTATAGCTACCCCTTTGACAGAGACAGACTGCACTACGATCGCTACCTGCATAGCATTCATTAACCTGCCTGAAGGACCTAGGCTAATTAGCCGAGCTGACTCTGGCATCAGCAGGTCCCAGAGAGCGAAAGCTTTAGAGCATGTGGAGCCCAGATTCTGGTACATCACACATGAGCACTACCTATAGTATGATCTGACCGCGCCGCTGACAGACAAGCTATTTAAGGGCTAAGCTCTGCCTCCAGCCATCTCGTCAATCGCATCACCGATGATGTCATCCGTGACCAATTAGGCGATGCCAAGTCAGAGGATCAGCTGACATTAACCACCAATCACGGTTCGCCATGTCACAGACATGCTCAGTGTAGGCATTTCTGGACTTAGGCTTATAACAGCCTTTTCCTTTTCTGTAACCTAGGTTTAAGGCTACTATGAACAAAGACTCAAGTAACTACTTGTTCTCTCGGGTAGTGGCTAGATGTTTGGATCAACGGAGAAGCTGAGCAGCATCTGCCTCAGCTGGGTCTGGATGGGAGACCACAGACTCCTCAGATCCAGGTTTGGATACCGCCGTCTCCTGATGACTAACATTATTCCCCCCACTTGATGCTCATATTCCTCAATGAGTAGGGGAGCATGAATATGGTCCACGGGTTCCCAAGTGCGATCCCTCCAGTATACCAAATAGAATTTTTTGCCACGAATCACCTTAGACCCCACAATCGCCTCTACCTCGAAATCCTCACCCCCGGTGTCAGAAGCGTGTTGAGCTTCCGAGAATTTCGCCAGGCGAACGGGTTTCAGGAGCGACACATGGAATGTGTCATGTATCTTCATGTGCTGAGCCAATTGCAGACGATACACCACGGGATTTACTTGGGCCAGAATTTTAAAAGGACCAATAAACCGGGGGGCAAATTAAGCCGATTCCCCGCGACCTCTGATAATGCGAGCCGTGAGCCAGACCCTGTCGCCCGTAGAGAATACGGGAGCTGGACGACGATGAGTGTCAGCCGACTGTCTCATCCGATTTTTGGAGGCCAATAACGCTTCCTGCGTCTGATCCCAGATGTCCCGCACCTCCATAGCCCAATCTCTGACCCCAGGCTCCCCAGAGTTAACTGGCATAGGGACTGGCACAAGCGGGTGCTGACCATTATTCAGAAGGAAAGGGGTCTGACCTGTGGAATCTGCCACTGCATTGTTTAGAGCAAACTCTGCCCAAGGAAGCAAAGTTGCCCAATTATTATGGTTGGAAGAAACAAAATGGCGCAAGTATGTCACAAGCGTCTGATTGGTGAGTTCCACCAGGCCATTGGTCTCCGGGTTATAGGCAGTAGAGAGGTTCAGTTCAATACTACGCAAATTACACAATTCTCTCCAAAACCGAGAGGTGAACTGAGGACCTCGATCACAAACAATCCTATCAGGCATACCGTGAAGACGGAAAACGTGACGGATAAACAGTGATGCCAGAACCCGGGAAGAAGGAACCCTAGGAAGGGGTACCAGGGTAGCATCCATATTAGGCTACTAAAAGAAAGGGAGTCATATTGGATCTATACACTACAAACTCTGGCTCCAAAGGGCCTTAACCGTGAGTTGGATCTTATTATAAAATAAAGTGTATAACTCTTTGCATTTTCCAGGTCTTATCATGATGGCCCTTATTACCGGTTATACATTAATATGTGAGGCCTATCGCTGCATTTCACAATTTTTTGTCAAGTTGTATATTTAGGGTGGTGGACATGCGGCCTTTATTCCCTCTTACTAACTTGTACCTTATTTTTCTGACACATTAGTCCTCCGTCTAGTCCTTCCCTTGGGTGAGTACAGCTTATTTTCCCTGAATTTTATTTTTATTTTCATCTTTACTTTATTTTATTATATTTTTCCATTTCTTTATTTTTTATTTTTAATTTTATGCTTCTTTTTATTTTTATTTCATTTTTCTATTCTTAATTCCATTCCCTCCTTTTATTTCTTTTCCATCCTTTATTCTTATTTTTGATTCTAATTCTCATATTTTCCATATACTACTACATCCACCAAGGTCATCCCCTCTCTGCCTCATAGATTATTTTTCATTGGTACTGACACACTCTACCTTTCTTCCATATTTCACACAGCTTTAGCGCTACAGTCCCTTCCCTTGCTGCATAACAGCGATCGCATACTGTGCATGTGCTGACGACGCTCAGTACCATTATGCACTCCAAGTCTCCCTCTCACTAGAAGCTGCGGCGCATGCACGAACGGCGCTTCCCATTCCAAGCCTCGCTTTGAAGCCTTCTACTTCCTGCTATTCCCCATATATAATGGCGCTACTTATCGCTTACCCCCATCTCCCCGCAGCCGTCTGATGCAGCACACATTAAAGTCAGTGGACTCCTTACTCTCTGCCCTGTTGTTGTATATTGTTATATATTATTACTTTTTGCTAGCAGCTTCTCAACATGTCTCTGGCTTTATTTCCTTACAGCCCCTAATGGGACTCCTGTACCTTCTATGCACTATTTACCTCTCTTGACCTTCCATTATGAGGTTAGTACCTGCCGCTTTTATCTATTTATGTCCGCCACATGCTTCCACCACCCTCTACCCATTTTTTTGGTGGGCAATTTGGCCATTACTACAGTACTAGCTGAAGAGCCCGGCGCTGCTCGGGCATAGTAACTAACCACAGTTAGTTATAACAAATTATAATGATTATATCTCTGTATATAAAGATGAGTGTATAGCCCGGCCCACACTGCATAGCCACATTCACTATAATATCCCACATCATCCCATCAGCCAGAGCCACCGGACTACTACCCCTAATATCCCACATCGTCCCATCAGCCAGAGCCACCGTACTACTAATATCCCACTTCATCCCGTCAGCCAGAGCCACCGGACTACTACCCCTAATATCCCACATCATCCCATCAGACAGAGCCACCGGACTACTACCCCTAATATCCCACATCGTCCTGTCAGCCAGAGCCACCGGACTAATAATATCCCACATCATCCCATCAAAGCCACCAGACTACTAATATTCCACATCATCCTATCAGCCATAGCTACCGGACTACTACCACTAATATCCCACATCGTCCCGTCACAGCCGCAAGACTACTACGCATAATATCCCACATCATCCTATCAGCCATAGCCACCAGACAACTACCACAAATATCCCACATCA
>VIAB01047057.1:0-11681 GCA_009801035.1 Oophaga pumilio
ATGGACGGGATAGTACGTCTGATGTCAGAGAGGGGTTAATATCTATTAGGTGCGTTCCGCAGGCCCTTAACAGTGACTTTCAGAGTCCCTCCTTCATAAATGAAACAGGTTGTGTCTGATGATGTGTCACACACCACAGGGCCAGCTAAGGTTGTTAAATGTTAAAATTACATTTTCCAATGAATGCATTTGTATTGGTTGAAAGCAATGCTAAAGTTGAAAAACGCTACTTGTGAACATAGCCCAAGTGGTGGGGGTGTATTTTTTGGGGGGGTTATTTCTTTTGCCTTACATACAAATTATTACCCTGGAAATGGTGTTCCTTAACATATTTCCCTGGAAAATCCATTTTGGTTTCGTTTTTGTATGTTTTAGTGTGTGCCTGTAAAAGTGGTGTCACACTCTGACAATATTGGTCACAACAGTGACCTAGGAGTCAGAAATGCTTCCAGAGGTCTTCCCCATGATGTTCTTGTGTCATTTGAGCACTGTTCCCATAGATTTCAGACGTTTTTAGACCCTAAAAGGACACCCGGGGTGATCACAGCAAAAATGCTCGGTTTTCCCATAAACTTACATCGGGCTCGTTGCTCGGGTCGAGTACCAGAGGATTCCAATTTGTTCGACCCAAGCAACGAGCACCAGAGCATTTTAGTGCTGGCTCATCACTAGTCCCTAAATAAATAGGTTTTGTGAATTTTGTTGAAATAAATGAAAAATTGCTGCTAAACTTTTAACCCTTATAACCCCTTCCTAACATGCAGCATACATGTATGGCACATGTCGTGTCTCTCCCTTTGATGTAGGCTCCGATGCTGAGCCCACATCTTTCCTGGCACGGCAGCTGTTTTGAACAGCTGAAATGTGCCCCTAACAGCCGCAGGTGGAATCACGATCCTCCCGCATCTGTTAACCTGTTAAATGCCATCTCTGAAAGCGGAATTTATTGTGATTGTGCCGGAAGCATGTCACTAATCCCGTCCATCTGCGCCCATGTCACATGACCGCGGGTTGTCAATGGGCTGGCATGAGAACCCGGGTCTGCAGCAGAACCCTGTGGTTGTCATTGCCAGATTGCTATAAGCACCGTCCAGCGATCTGATCATCGCCTATGTGTAGCAGAGGTGATTAGAAGATCGCAGCTTCTAGTCTCCCATGGAGAATATTGAAACAAGTGTAAAGTAAAAAATAGTTTTTAAAAATATTAAAAAAATATAAAAATCTAAAAGTTCAAATCACCCCCCTTTCACTCCATTCAAAATAAAAAAAACAAACATATATTTCGTATCGCCGTTTTCAGAATTGCCCGATCTATCAAGATATAAAAAGAATTAATCCGATCGGTAAACGGTGTAGGGAAAAGAAAGTAAAAACTCCAGAATTACTTCTTTTGGTTGCCGCAAAATTGCATTAAAATGTAATAACGGGCAAAAGATTTTATCTACACCAAAATGGTATCATTAAAAATGTCAGCTCGGCACACAAAAAATAAGCCTTCAATGAGCCCCAGATCATGAAAAATGGAGATGCTACAGGTCTCGGAAAATGACGCAATTTTTTTTTTCAACAAACTTTGGATTTTTTCTTCACAGCTTAAATAAAAAAAACTATACATGTTTGGTATTTACGAACTATTAATGACCTGGAGAATCATACTGGCTGGTCAGTTTTTGCATTTGTTGACCAAAAAAAAACCAGTTGTGGAATTGCACTTTTTTTGCAATTTCACTGCACTTGGAATTTTTTCCATTTTCCAGTACACTATATGGCCATATTGATGGAAAAATAAAACATTTATGGCTCTGGGAAGAAGGGGAACAAAAAACGCAAAAATGAAGATGGGCTGCGGCGTGAAAAGGTTAATATCATAACAAAAAGGCATTTTAAAAATTAATGCTGACATAGACATACTGTATGGTAACTGTTATTTAATAACAATTTTGTGTACTATGACTAATCCGCATACATGTACAACACAAGTCAGAAGCGGGTGTGAAGAGCGGGCTTACGACCTGCTTCTGCTGGCACATTTTTTCTCTGACAAACCACTACAATTGCCTCTAACAGTCGCAGGTTTAGTGGAGCTCTGCTCGTGATTGTTAACCTGTCAAATGCCGCTGTTAGACTCTGACAACAGTATTAACAACGCACTAGCAGGGGTACGCCCATGATGTGAACGTGGATTGCCGATGGGCTGTTGTGACAGCCAGGGGTCTGTAGAAGATCTCTGTGCAATAAGATAAAAATATGTTTAAAAAAACATGAAAAGAATCAGAAAGAAATACAAGTTTAAATCACCGTCTTTTTCCCCCAGTTAAAATAAGTATAAAAAGATTTTAATAATAAATATACCATATTTTGAGGGCTATAAGATGCACCCCAAATTTGCGGGAGGAAAATAGGAAGAAAATTTTTTTTAACAAAATGGTGCATCTTATAGTCTAATTTTATGGTAGATTACCGAGAGGGACGGCTGCTGTAGGAGTAAGGCGGAGCTGGAAGGAGGGGGTGTCCCGGCGCTGCGAGGCTGTTAGAAAATGTCGGCGGTGAGCTGAGTCCCCACACTTCCCATTGATTTCCCTGAGGTGGGCTTCGGGATAATGGGCACTGGAGGCGGCGAAAGCGCAGATTGAGATCTCGGGACACAGATCAGATTTGAGAAATTTGCCTGGACAAACGAGCACTGTACATTTCCATTGCAGGTTTAGGCAAAGTTCCAACAATCAGTATTTGGTGAGTTTTTGATGTTGCAGTTTTTTTTTTTTTTTGCTGCGGTTTTGTCTCTTATTGGTATGTCAAGTTATAAAGCTGCTTTGTTTTTTATACTTCCTGGTATTTGGCTTTTTTGCCTGCATATTTTCCTCATCTGAAGCAATCCAATGAGGAAAATTCACACATAAAACTCAACTTACCCATGTCACGCTGTATAGCAGATATATATATGTGATGTCAGTTACCTATATCAAAAGGGACAACATACTATATAACATATGCATAGATATAGGATAACATAGAATTACCTGACAGAATATCCAGTGGGTAAATCCGGAATCCGTTTTACGCTGTCTCCGGCTAGAGGTGGACCGGGGTCTATGCTGACCCTAAACTGGGGTCCTGACTAGTCCCTCTACCTGGAGGTACTGTTAAAGGTACAGAGGTCCAGGCCACCAGCGTAAACCCTGTCTCCTATCAATCCCTGACAACTGTAATCTAGTCCTTAGAAGGACCCTGATTACCACCAAAGGGAATGAACAGGTAACGGTTAATAAACAGAAAAGACACACCAGAAAGACAAGGAATAAAGTAAATAAAGTCTTACATACAACACTCACACACCGAAGGAACAAATAAGGTCTCAGAGATAAACTATAAGCAATAAGAGGAAAAACAACTAAGGAGCTCTTAGCTTAAGTATACTCAGAACCGATCCAGTCTGCTAGACTACATGAATGCTTTCACCGGCATCTAACAAGCAGACTGGCAGGTATATAAAGGAAACTAATTAGTTCCAAATCAAAAGCAGCCGGGCGAGGCTGAACCTAGTCTTAGCAAAGAGCTAGGTAAAATTAACCCCCTCACCACCAAACACAAAGAAACAGCAATTCAGCTGTGAGAAGTCAGAGTGTGTAAACGCAACGATCTTCGTGGCGATACACCCATGACAACCCACAAGAGAAATTGACGTGTCGCGGTATTCAAACAAGCACCGCAGTTTACGTAGCATAAGATAAAACCACAGAGGGTATGAGATCTCGATAAACCCATTCACTTTGCTGGAGCTGTAAGACGCTGCACTTTTTCCGCAGTGAAAATATTTAGCGTCAAAAACTCATCGGAGGAACTTACAGGACCACATGTATTGAACCTTTTCTTTAACTGGCAAATGGAAAAAAAGATAATTTGAAGGTTTCTGACTGTTATTTTTTATGCTTTGCTATCAAGAATTTATAAAAATGTTTGACAAAAATTCTCAGTGTAAGATTAGGCAAGAAAGAAACATTAAAAAAAAAACATTTCTTTACATGACAGAACACAACTTCTATGGAAACTTGTCAATGGTGGAGACGGTAGAGTGAGCTCACTTCCTAAGGAAATTACTGCAGGGGGTGTCTGCCAGAGAAAATCAGGCATAGCAAACATTTGAACTGATCACCTTATCCCTGCAGAGCGACCCAGCACTGGCAGTCAAAATAATGCCAGTGTATATGTCTGCAAAATGTTTCATTTAACAGCCTCGGGGATCTCTATTTTATTGACTGCCATGCACGCCATGCTACTCCTCTGCAAGTTTCCAGAGAGCAAACCATGAATTTAGAAGTCAGATGTAAACACTGAAACTAAGGCACAATAATAAACATAGGCAGCATTTACTAAAAAAGTCTGGAACGCTGAATATAAACTGCTTAAAGATAATCACACAATTTATATCTTTTTTTTATATGGATGATCCTTATAGAATTTGCGGATCAACCCTTAACCTCAAATAATACTTTAATTGGCATTGACAGGCAAGGAGACACTCAATTTATCAGTATTGGGAAACTGGAGGCAGTTGTACTGTTTAAAAATTTGATTCACCTAATTTTACAATTTGCAACCAGATATTTCCTATCTAGATGGTATCTACATAGTACGTAATATGATTTGTAAATATTTTGCTTTTTTTTGTACTGATCTTGAGTTAATCTGGCACTTTTACAGCTCTGGTTTGCATGAAGACATAATAAGACTTTCTTCAAGAAGATGAGCCATCTTCTATAAGACTCCATATACAGTATATGGATGAATATCTCTGTGCACACAGGCAACAATTCATCAACACTGTCATTTTGTATGCCAGTCTTGGTAAAGTGTCTGCTGGAGTAAGGTGCACAACTTAAAAGAAATCTGTCAGCAGTTTTTACTATGTAATCTGAGGGTAGCATGAGGTACCGTACTTAGACATTTATTTCAGGGATGTGTCACTTATTAGGTTGTGTGCTGTTGTTTGAATACAATAAGTATTGCATAAGCAATATAGATTATCATGATTATCAAGATTGATTATCACCCAGTAAACTATGTAATACATTGTTGGAATCAGGGTCTCTTTACCTACATTATGCTGCTTTTAGATGAGGTAGCAAAAACCTGGTTACAGATTCCCTTTAATGAATTTGGTACATTTTATAGCTGACTTTCACCAGTGTAAGAATGGCACTTCAGTCATAGCTAATGTCTAATGCCTATTTTTGTGGTGTAAAGTTTAGTGAACTAATCAGCTCCACTCAGCCATGCCATTGTAAAATGCTGCACAGCGGTGGTCGCGACTGAGCTGCCGTCCGGTTGCGCTCTGGCACTTTACAAACAAGGGGTGTCCAAGTACCAGTGTGCTGAAGGGTGTGGGGTGCATCACAGTTACTTGTAGGCCACAGGCTTCCACTGCCTCCAGGCTTCTGTTCTCAGGAGCCGCCACACAAAATATATGGGACACCAGGTTCTTTGCAACAGACAAACCTTTACTAAACAGTCCAAGTTCAATTGAAGTGGGATAGGGCACAGCAATTCAGACTTCCTTCCTCCTTAGTACAACTTCTCTTCTGTTCTGCCACATGTCTATTCTGGACTAATCCCACGACCGCTGACTCTATTAGAATCAGGGATTCTTTCTCCTCTCCGGCAGTGCACCTGGGACCGGCCACCTGCCCCCATGTAACTCCATGTCCACCAACCTCATGATATCAAAAGTCCAGGCTCACTACATGGTACTTGGCCCAAGCCCTAGCCTCCAAACATGGTTGGAATGGCTATCAGTGATCTCCATTTGGCCGCCCACTACCCTGAACATTTGGCCCATGCTGCACCTAGCAACCCACCCCACATGAACTGGAATTCTCCACATTTCACTGACTGACACTGAACTCCCTCTCACCAGGTAGTGTCTGTCACAGGTGTGTCAGATGCTACAGACAGTCGCTCTGCACCTGGCTGCAGAAGGTCTGTGTTTGGCATTGCAGACGCCTTCTTAATCATTCTGACTTTTGGACACAGAGGCAACCTCCCTCTGACTCTAATTGACACACCTGGACCGGGGTGTTTATAGACTCTCAGTCTGCTTCAGGGAGTCGCCGGTGATATTCACATTTTTCTCTTGTGAATGCTTGGAGCTATTGCAGTTGGCTTACTTCCTCTCTGGTGCTGTTGAAGGTCATTTGGTGTTACCGCTCTGGAGTCTGCTCAACTTAAGTTGCTTCCCTCCTGTTTGTATCCCTTCTTCTCTTTAGTGTACAGAGGGGACTGACCAGTGCTCATCCCCCTTCCCTATTCAGGGCCTAGCTCTAGGGAGATACAGGGCTTAGGTTCCTGCTCGGCGATTGGTGTGAAAGCAATATAGGGACGGTAAGGGAGGAAAGGTGCTATTAGATGTGCTTAGGGATCTTCACTCCCCCTTTCCCTAGCATTTGGGCTTCCATCCCCTCTTCCCCTCGTGTTGTTCTTAGTCTTCCCATAGTGTGCGTGACAATGCCCCCCCATCTTATCAGCACTAGTGCCCACCCACTGGGCTAATCCTAACCTTAACTATTTCCTATCCTACCTACTAACCCATTTTCCTATGCTATATTCCTTATTGTCCCATGATTATCGTTATGCTATATTCATATTATGCATTAACACCTTATATACTGTACACAAATATAATACATTACATTAGACACACAATACTTGTACATATAAAACCACATGACGGTATTCACACAGTGCATCTGTTGTCTTCAGGGGCAGGAACAGAGTAAGACAGTCCACATCCTTACACCATTTCCCTACTAATCTCTGCCAGCTCTTCAAAAAGTCATCAAGGCAGGTCACTGAGTACAATGAAGCTTAAAAGGCAGTTCCTCTACCCTCAGCCCTGCTAATGTACAGTAACCCTTAAGCGGGATGTCCAGGACTTTGTAAAAAAAATGTGCCTAAGCAGTAACAGTTAGGTAGTTGCTAACTACTTGCTTGTTGTGCTTGACGCTATTCACTAACCGCTCCTGCCAGCGATGCAGCTGCTTCCTGTCAACAGAGCAGCTCTTTTTCTTCTGGGTTGCTCTGTTAATTGGGGTGTGACTGCTGACCTTATGCTGATTGATAGCCGGCTCCCCCTCCAGTTAGGAAGTGGGAAGTCGGCTGTCAATCAGAATGGCGTCGGCAGTCCCACCTGTCAACAGAGCAGAGCAGAAAAGAAGCCTCCATTCTGCTGATGTGACACTTTGGCAGAAGCAGTTGTATCGCTGGCAGGAGCAGTCTGTGACCACTCTGTGCTGGTGAAGAATAGCGCCGAGCACAAAAGGCAGGTAGTTAGCACCTCCCTGCCTGTTAGTGCTTAGGCATTTTTTTTTTTCACAAAGTCCCGGATATTCCCTTTTATACTGTTGCTGATACAGTTTTCTAATATAATGGTTCCAAGGTGAAGTTACACTGCAGTTGACTATCCCTGATACATCTACGTAGCAGTTAAGGCTTATCTAATTCATTTTCTTACACAAGTGCATTAATTGAAAAGTTGTAAGCTTGGTAAAGAAGTATGATGTACACAGAATATGTTCTCTCTTCAAAGCACAGGTAGATTAGAGTAGGTTGAGCTACGTTTCTGGAATTTATGACTCCCATCAGTATTATGCCTTCCATATGGAAAACCATAAAGTAATTTCTGTATTGCATTTCTTTTGCACTTTTGGCAGGTAGCCTGACACAGCCTTCACTGTACCTAACCACAGTACCGCAAACCTTCTAGCAACACCCTAGCCAGAAGCTTGACCTGCATCCATCATCCATCATGTAACATATCGTTAATGGTCCTAAGGAAACATTTTACAATTTTATCCTGCACCACTGATGGTTTTACCTTGATACACGGCATCTTTTCATTAGTGCTTAACAGTTGCAGAAAGTAATCTTCTTAAATTTAGTGAATTGAGACTGATTTTCATGTTTTTCTTCAACATTAAATCTGCCAATTCCCTTTGGATTCCTCTTAGCTCTGGCTCAAATTATAAAATGCTTTCATTCCTTGTCACAAGCATGCTTTATGTGTAAGAGAGTGCTAGTGCCTTAAATATCAAATAGTTGATTTTTCAGGATTTTCATGTATAATTAATAATTAAGATTATTATGAAAATGTTGGGTAATCATTTATATGTTACAAACCCACAGTATGTTTAGCCACAGAAAAAAAGTTAAAACTCGTGAATATGCTCATATGAATGTCATATTAGACAGTATTTTTAATTATAATTATAAATCTAATTATATTGATTCCTACAAAGATACTGCAACACGGCACAATTTATTTATGTTTTTACTTTTTGGGAGATGGGGCCATATTATTGTAATTTAGCTTTTCCCAAACAGGTAACTGTGGATCCCCTAGAAAGCCAAATCATTTGTAATGCCGCATAATACAAAGGAGTATGAAAGGTGTGCATTACCTATGGAATGGAGTTCTGTGTGTGTTTGAGAAATGATTGCAGCATGTAAGTAACAGATCATCACAATGAAAAAAAAATTCCCCCCAACCACCGTAAAAATATTGGGCATAAATTCATAAATGTATGAAATATGTGTTGTACAATGTACATGAAGATAATATGCATGTCGAAATAAAGTCAATAACAAGATAGATTAAAAGGTTTCTTTACAACAATATGATAAATAATCAAAAAACACAATTATTTCATCATATGCTTACAAATGGAATTGGTTAATGTATGGAAAGACATAGTTTGCAATGTACCAGGAGCGGAAACAGACATAATAGGGCCCCTGTGTAAGAACAATATATCGGTCCATTGCAGTCCAGAAGCTCATCATAATGCACAATTCCACTTGCTTTGGAGGTAGAAGTGGTCCCTGTTACCGCTTGGGACACTGTGCGGCTGCATAGCTTGTACCAATGGTATGTCCGCCCTTGCAATGTGCTCCAAATGGTTTAAAATACATGTAAAATCAGAATCTTTCTAATATGGCACAGTCCTAGTTGGGGATAAGCAAGTGCATGTTCTAAAAATATGAAACTATGCAATTTAGGCTTTTTTATCTTAACATACAGTCTTGCTCATCGTTATTGGCACCCATGAAGTGTAAGTAAATAATGTGGAATATCTCTTGAAAAAAAATGAATCAAGTGAATCAGTTTTTTTGTATAGAGTACTCGTGTTAAATGCAAAAGAGCAAATGATAAACTAATTTAAAAGAAAAATCAATTGGAGGGAAAAATAGAAAAATCTAAAGCTTGCAGTGCATTGGTATTGGCACCCTTTACATTAAATTAGTATGGAGACACATTTTGACTTGCCTGTGGTAAATCACAAATGAGAATCACCTGTGATTGTCGGTGCCCATGTGACATGAATTAGCCAATGAATGATGACTTCAGTGTTTTAAAAAGCCACATGGTAGGCCCGGTTCCTTTGTCACAATGGTGAACACAAACTAGCTGTCTGAGGACATCAGAGGCAAACACAAGACTTCCAAATGGTATAAATCCATCTCCAGAGACCTTGGTATCCCAGTTTCAACAGGGCGCAATGTTATTAAAAAGTTTGCCAAGTATGTAACCGTCAAGAATCTCCCTGACCATGGGCGAAAGAGGAAAATTGACAAGAAATATCTTCAAAGGTTGTTGGTGGAAAGAAAACCACGTCAAACATCCAAAGACCTGAAGGCTAACCTGGAACAGTCTGGGGTCATAGGTTCAACAAGTACCATACCCCACAAACTAAACCAAGCAGAGCTTTATGGACGAAGGCCAAGGAAGAAACCATTGCTGAAGAAAAGACATAAAAAGGAACAACTGATCTTTGCCAAAGAGTACCTTGAAAAGCCACACTACTTCTGGGAAAATGATCTGTGGACAGATGAAACAAAAATAGAGCTTTTTGGCAATGCAAAGCAACAGTTTGTTTACAGATAGTGCAATAAAGCTTATAAGTAAAATAACACACTACCAACAGTTAAACATGGTGTAGGATCCATAATGCTGTGGGGTTGCTTTACTGCGTCTGGTACTGAAGGCTTTGACCATATCACAGGAATCATGAAATCAGAGAATTATCAAGAGATTTTAGAGTGAAATCTCATATCCAGTGTAAGAAAACTTGATTGAGCCAAAGATCATTGGTCCTCCAACAAGACAGTGTCCCAAAGCACAGATCCAAAAGTACACAGGAGTGGTTGAAAAATAAAAAAATGGACTCTTATAAAATAGTCAGCTATGAGTCCTGACCTCAATCCCATTGAAAATCTTTGGAGTGAACTGAAATCTGCCATTTGGAAAAAGAACGATGCTAACATTCAAGAGCTTGAACAAACTGCAAAGGGAGAGTGCGAGAAAATAGCAGCTGAGAAGTGCAAGAAGCTTATAGATGGCTACAAGAACCGTTTGGAGGCTGTCATCAATGACAAAGGGTGTGCATTGCAACCAAGTATTAATTAGGTGTGCCTTTATTGCTGCACATGCTGTTTATTGTGTCACTGTAATGCTGCTGCCGCCACGATAGAAACAGAAGGGCGAATGTGCCCCTTACAAAGGCTTTCAGAGATATCCTTCATAGCTGCCCGCTCAGGGCCGGAGAGGTTGTACAAACTTGCCTTGGGCAATTTGGCACCAGGAACGAGATCAACAGCACAATCGAATAGGCGGTGTGGTGGTAGAAGCTCAGCCTTCAGGTACTCTGGAATACCCTCCAGACTGACGGATGACACAGATACATTAACAAGACATCTGTTAGCACAATTGGAACCCCAATTAACAATATTCCGAGCTTCCCAGTCAATGACCGGGTTATGTACTCGTAACCAGGGAAACCCCAACACCAATCCCGCTGGCAGATTGTCCAGAACAAAACATTTAATACGTTCTTGTTGATGGGACCCCACCCTGAGGATAAACTCCTCGGAGACAAGCGTAACCACATTCTTAGCAAGAGGAGTTTTATCAATGGCCACAATATTGATGGGGGTTCCAACCTGACTGTCCCTAACTTACATTTGGCCACCAAATCAGAGTCAATCATGTTCAGCGATGACCCACAGTCCACAAAAGCTGAAGTGGGAGTACAACAGTTTTCAACAAAAAGTTCCACTTCCAATTGTAATTTTAGCAGTGAGGAAAAAGACACCTGTGAGTCTGGGCAACCTCCTCAATAGTTACCCAGACTTAGGCGCTTCCCAGCACCTTGGGAATCGGAAGACAGGAAGGACAGTCCTTTTTCCAGTGTCCTGGACTACCGCAGTAGAAGCAGAGTCTGCCTTCCCGTTATTGTCTCCTCTCTCTTTCCTTGACGGTGGTGGCCCCCACCTCCATGGGCTTGTAATGTGGTGTAACATCAGAATTGCTCAGAAGAAGAGGAACTTCACGCTGCATAACACCCCTCTCCCATAGTCTACGATCCATCCGGATGGCATAACCTCCTCCAAGGAACTAGGTGGCTGATGGAGAGCCAGAGCATCCTTCAGAGTCCCCTCTGGAACTGACATCTGAGCACGGAGTTGTTCCACGACACCTCAGGGGACCATCGTCTGAATTCCGAGCAATACAACTCGGCTGAGAGCTTTCCCTGAACAAAACCCATAATAGTGTCCTCTGCCAACCTGACACAGTCCGGTTCATCGTAGATAAGTCCTAGGTAGTGTTGAGCGATACTGCTCGGTATCGA
>VIAB01047060.1:6804-18694 GCA_009801035.1 Oophaga pumilio
TCCAGGACCATGTGTGCCTTACATACCTGGGCCACACATACACACTAACCATACAGATAAGCAATCAGCCACAGCTGTCAGAGCTTAATTATCTCTCAATTAAATCATTATATTATTCTCCTTTCACACATTAGTATTCTTCATGGCTGTGCTCTCACACACATTATTTGCACAATTGGTTTAGTGTTTAATGCTTTTCTCTCCCAATCTCTATCGCTAAGCTGTGAGCTGTGACATTCTTTTCTGATCCAGGTTCACTACAAAATGGCTGCTGAATTCCATACTTCTGTTTTTATACAGGTTTTATAGTCCCTCCTGATTGGCTATGCTATACCATGTAATGTTATAGCAGCAAGGCATTATTGGATAGCCCATCCGTCCACACCCAAGTTCATGTTAGCCTTCCCTGGTTGATGCAATTTCCGGAAATGTGTAAAATGGACATTTTAGATGATTTGTGCAAAGTGACCAAAAAATTGTGCAAATTTATGGGATTCAGCAAATTCCTGCAAATGCAACAACGATTTGTTCACCATTGTGACAGCTTACCTTAGTAAAAATGTCTGTTCACTAGTCTAATGTGATAAATTACAAGCAGTACAATTCCCTTAGACCATGTTCACATGTTCTAGTCCTTGACACTAACTCTCAGTTCTCCCTCCCAAACTGGGCAGGCCATTACAGTTAACCCTGTCTAAGCTAACTGCAGCCCCAAGTGAGTGTTATCATTTTGCAACATGCATGAACATCAAATACCTTGACCCCTTAAAAGTGTCAGGGAACAAACCATCAGCCCCCACCACTCCTACATACACATGGGCAAACACTAAGTAAGGATAAAATATGTAACACATAAACAGTGTTGCAAATACCGAAATAACAATAATAGTAATAATAACACACATTTGCTTTCTTTGTGAAACTTAGCCTATGAGATAAAAAATAAAGTGTGAAATATTTTATGTTAGTGTTTAATTTGCAGGTTTACGTATCAAGCTGTTAATTAAAAATCATTAATGCTTATTTGTTCAAACCTAATTACTAAAAATAATATTATACAGTTTACCGCTCTCTAACTTCAGCATATGGAGCCACACTGGTTTCTTTTTAAGCTTCATTTAAATTGAAAGATAATCATGAACAAGTCTTCTTAAACAGTTCAAGACCAGGCATATTTTTGGTGTTTTTTTTGTACATGATGTTTTAAGAAGACCTTTTACCAAAGTTTTCATGATGAACTGGACATATAATGTAATAGTAGCAGCAGAGTGGAAAAAATATTTTGTATTTATTTCACTTCTTTGTTGTAGAGATTTAGCAATCTAAGTAATTGACACCTAATGAGTTAACTTTCCCAAATGGGTGTTTTCAGAAAGCACCTCATACAGGGAGAAGAAGTACAAGCCAACAATGAAAAGTATGTAACAACACCCATTTAGACTAAAGGGTATGCCACACTAAGCAATATCGCTAACGGGATCGCTAAAAAACGTCACTATTTAGCAATCCCGTTAGCGATGTTGCTGTGTCTGGCAGCTTCCGGCGACGAGCTTCCTGCTGGGATCTCGCTCGTCGCTGGAATCGTGCCGGACCCTATTCTCGTCGCTGGCGCTCCCGCTGGGTGAGTATACATCGCTGTGTGGCACCTTTTCTTAGCGATTTAGCGGTACTTTTGTACCGCTAAATCGCTAAGAAGATCGCTAACGGCGATAGCGTCGTTAGCAATATCGCTAAATGTGGCACACATTTAGCGATATTAAAACGATCCCGCTAGCGATCTCATTAGTATGCGCCGCTAACGAGATCGTTAGCGGGAGCGTTTAGTGTGGCAGTACCTTTATCTAAAGTTAACTCATTAGGTGCCAAATACTTTGATTAATAATATCTCCGCAACAGAGAGGCTAAAATAATTTAAAAAAAAATAAAATCATTTTATTCCTCTCTGCAGCCACTATTACATTGTGTTTCCAGTTCACAGGAAAAAATTGGGTGAAAAGTCTTCTTTAGAGAACTATAAAAAAAATTCTAGTTCAGATATTCAAGTAATTTTTAGATCTTTTTTTTGTGATAATGGGGCTTCATTGCTCATATGAAGTGACGTTTTAGAACGGGACCTTCTGAACTTTCAGAATCTATGGGAAGTCCGGAAGTGATTAACCCCTTAGTGACAGAGCCAATTTGGTTCTTAATGACAAAGCCAATTTTTACAATTCTGACCACTGTCACTTTATGAAATTATGAAATTATATTTATATATTCTGAGAATGTTTTTTAGTAACATACTGTACTTCATGTTAGTGGTAAAATTTCTTTCATATAACTTGCGCTTATTTATGAAAAAGATGGAAATGCAATTTTCAAACTTTTAATTTTTGTACCCTTAATCCCTTTTTTGAATCTGACGTACTATTCCGTCCATGTGACCTGGGACTTAATTCCCAAGGACAGAATAGTACATCATACGCGATCAGCCGCGCTCACGGGGGGAGCGCAGCTGATCATGGCCAGTTGTCAGCTGATTCTCACAGCTGACACCTGGCACTAAGTGCCACTTTAACCCCCGGCACACTGCCATTAAACATGATTGCAGCGTTCCGGAGGCATAGGGAAGCATCACGCAGGGATAAATTTTTTTATTTCACGCTTGGGCTTTATAAACTTTGTGTAACACCTGGGTGTTCAAAGTTCTTACCACACATCTAGAAAAGTTCCTTGGGGGGTCTAGTTTCCAAAATGGGGTCACTTGTGGGGGGTTTCCAATGTTCAGGCACATTAGGAGCTCTCCAAACGCAACATGGTGTGCGATCTCAATTCCAGCCAATTTTGCATTGAAAAAGTCAAACAGAGCTCCTTCCCCTCCGTGCTCTGCCACGCGCCCAAACAGTCGTTTACCCCCACATATGGGGTATCAGCGTACTCAGGACAAATTGCACAATAACTTTTGTGGTCTTGTTACCCTTGAGAAAATAGAAGTTAGGGGTGAAAAGATCATTTTTGTGGAAAAAATATGATTTTGGAATTTTATGGCTCTACGTTATAAACTTCTGTGAAGCCCTTGGGGGTTCAAAGTGCTCATCGCACATCTAGATAGGTTCCTTGAGGGGTCTAGTTTCCAAAATGGTGTCATTTGTGGGAGGTTTTCACTGTTTAGGCACATCAGGGGCTCTCCAAACATGACATTGCGTCCAGCCAATTCTGCGTTGAAAAAGTCAAATGGCGCTCCTTCCCTTCCGAGCTCTGCCATTCACCCAAATAGTGGTTTACTCCCACATATAGGGTAACAGCATACTCAGGACAAATTGCACAACAACTTTTGGGGTCCAATTTCTCTTGTTACCCTTGGTAAAATTAAAAAAAATTGGATCTGAAGTAAATATTTTGTGAAGTTATTAGAACGGTGTCACGTTTTGGGTATTTTCTATCATATAGACCCCTCAAAGTGACTTCAAATGTGATGTGGTCCTTAAAAAAAAATGGTGCTGTAAAAATGAGAAATCACTGGTCAACTTTTAACCCTTATAATTTCCTAACAAAAAAAAATTTGTTTCCAAAATTGTGCTGATGTAAAGAAGACATGTGGAAATGTTATTTAGTAACTATATTGTGTGACATATTTCTCTGTTTTAAGGGCATAAAAATTCAAAGTTTGAAAATTGCAAAATTTTCTACATTTTCACCATATTTCCATTTTTTTCATAAATAAATGCAAGTTATATCGAAGAAATTTTACCACTAATATGAAGTACAATATGTCATGAGAAAACAATGTCAGAGTCACCAAGATCCGTTGAAGCGTTCCAGAGTTATTACCTTATAAAGGGACAGTGGTCAGAATTGTAAAAATTGGCCCAGTCATTAACATGCAAACCACCCTTGGGGGTTAAAGGGTTAAAATAGAGAGTGGTGTCACACAAAATAGTTATTAAATCATATTTCCCACATGTCAACTTTACATCAGCACAATTTTGGAAACATAATTTTTTTTTTAGGACGTTATTAGGGTTAAAAGTTGACCAGCGATTTCTCATTTTTCCAACAAAATTTACAAAACCATTTTTTTAGAGACCACCTCACATTTATTAACCCTTCAGGTGCTTCACGAGAACTAAAGCAATGTGAAAGGAAAAAATGAACATTTTACTTTTTTCACAAAAAAATTACTTTGGAACCAATTTTTTAATTTTCACAAACATATCAGGAGAAAATAGACCATAAAATTTGTTGTGCAATTTCTCCTCAGTGCGCCAATACCCCGTATATGGAGGAAAGCCACTGTCTGGGTGCATGGCAAGGCTCAAAAGGGAGGGAGCACCGCTTGACTTTTTGAAAGCAAAATTGCCTGGAATCAATGGTGGCGCCATGTTGCGTTTGAAGACTCCCTGATGTACCTAAACAGTGGAACCCCCCAATTCTAAATCCTACCTTAACACAACACACCCCTAACCCTAATCCCAACCCTAACCATAACCCTAACAACAAACCTAACCCTAACACACCCCCAACCCTAATCCCAACCCTAACCGTAATCCCAACCCTAGCCCAACCCTAACTTTAGCCCAACCCTAACTTTAGCCTAACTCTAACCCTAATGGAAAAATGGAAATAAATACTTTTTTTATTTTATTATTTTTAATTAACTAAAGGGGTGATAAAGGGGGGGGGGTTGATTTAGTAATTTTTTTATTTTGATCACTGTGATAGGGTCTATCACAGTGATCAAAATGAACCATTATGAAACATTTCCTATTGTTGCTGGGTGCTGGCTGCAAATTTTGACAGGCGCACTGCGCATGCACCCGCCATCTTTTTCCCTGAAGAAGACATCACAGGCAGGGGGACTTCACGGGGGAATGCAGGAACACCGGAGGTACCGAAGGGTATCGGGGGACCCCATTTCTCTCTCCTCTGATGTGCGATCACAGCAGAGGAGAGAGAAATTAAATGGGAAATCACCTTTTTTTTGTGGTCACAGTTATTTTATTAATAATGGCGATCATAACACTGGGCAGGTAGAAACCAATCCGAATCATGCTCTCTGGGGTTTCAGCTACCCTCGGCAGACGAGTCCCCAGAAAAAATTCCGATACTGGGGGCACTATACACTTATTTTTCAGCGCCACTAAAAAGTGGTGCTGAGGCATAAGTACCCTTAATTGCTGCCGTTAAAATAATTGGATTTGGAGAGCAGAATTTGCTGAATTCTTTTGGGGGGGCAATAAGCCATTTTGCTTTTTTAGAGCCTTTTTACTACTAGTAACGTGAAAGCCCTCTATATTTCCGTTAACAGATGACAGAACTGAGTGTAAACTTTCTTTTTTTCTGGATTGAGTTGAAACTTTTATTTGGAACATTTTACACAACATTTAGGATAACATTTATCCTGCACTCTACACTGAGCACTTACTTTAGGGTTTCCATCTAAATCTCTGAGTGATGTGATTCACATAAAACCCCTGAGGGATCCATTCACTATAATGAGACAGCAGAGTTACTCTGGCATCCGTATGGTCTTTGTTCAGCGGAGTCCTTCTTTTTAAAACGACACAAAACTATGGTGGACGGCATTTTTATGCACCCGTCTAAAAAGACGGACATTGCTGGCCCATAGGCCAGATGGCATCCACAGTGCCTTCATCTACCTCATTATAGGGGATCTTCCGCAGAGGTTCGGTCTCAATCACGTATTTCAGAGATTTACACGGAAACCCCGATGTAAACGCTCAGCATAGTGTGTAGGATAAATGTGAGCCGAGCAATCTTTGGTAGGCAGAATGAACAACTCCACAGCAGGTGAAGAATTGGTTTTATTTATTTTTTATGCTGTTTCTCATGCGGTATAAGTGATTAAATGACTTTATACATCGGGTTGGTGCGATTACAGTGATACCAGATTTATATCCGTTTCTTTATGTTTGGCTGCTATCACACACTAAAAGACGCTGTTTAATGCAAAAACTCGTTTTTATATTCCCATATTTTGAGATCTATAATTTTTCCATATTTAGGTCAACAGAGTAATGTGAGGATTGTTTTTTGCAGGACGAGCTGACGTTTTTATTGGTACCATTTTCAGTCACATGATGTTTTTTAATCGCTTTCTATTCCAATTTTTGTGGAGGCAAAATGAACAAAAACCAGAAATTCAGGAATTGTTGTTTTACTGTTTTTTTTCCATTCTGCCTGTGGTAAAATTGAAACAGGAAAAAATAATTATTTTTACATCTTTTTATTCTGAGAGCTATAACTTTTTTATTTTTCCGCTGATGGAGCAGTATGGCAGCTTGTTTTTTGTTGGGACAAAATTAAGTTTTCAGCTATACCATTTTTATTTACATTTGTCTTTTGATCGCATTTTATTCCATTTCTACCAAGCTGTATGATAATAAAGCAGTTTGCTACGCCGTTCACTGAAGAAGTTAACTAGTGTGACACTTTTATAGAACGGGTTGTTCTGGATGCGACAATACCAAACTTGTGTACTTATTTTGTTTATTAATTTTTTACATAAAAATGTGTATTTATTAGTGTAATATTTGTATTATTATTTTTATTTTGTAATTTTTTTTACATATTTTAACTTTTAAAAAAAAAAACAACTATTTTACTTAGTTCCTATATGGGACTTTCACTTTTATACTTTGATTGCAGGTATAATACATAGCAATACATTAGCATTGCAATGCATTAAACCTATACGGAAAGCTTCTGACACCATGCTGTTAGCATGGTCTTAGAAGCTTTCCGTAGCTTGGTGACCCGGGGATCACCATGGCAATGATCGGAAGCCCATCTGAAGGCAGAGCGAGCTCCCGTCCCTCGACCTCCCTCCTGAATGTTGCGATCGCTCTTGATCGCAGCATTTAGGGGGTTATTAGTCAGGGGCAGCGCTAACACCTCTCCTGGCTGCACTGATCAGGCTGTAGGTGCTGATATTTCTGCATCTCCTGCGTGATCATGCTGTGATCGGTCAGTTAGCAACTCAGTGCAGATTTGAAGGGCTTCTTAAAGAAAAACTAACAGTGACTGCCAAAATTCTTGCTGGTTGGTAGGTGATCAAATACTTCATTCATGCAATAAAATGCAAATGAGTTATGTTAAAATCACACAATGCGATTTTCTGGATTTTTTTAAGATTCTGCCTCTCACAGTGGAAGTGTACCTACGATAAAAATGACAGACCTAAATACTTATTTTCCCCAATGTATATTCATATAAAATCAGCAGAGATGAATGTGCTCATAACGTGTGTAACTGTATAATTATCTCCATGTACAGTACAGACAAAAAGTTTGGTCACACCTTCTCATTCAATGATTTTTCTGTATTTTCATGACTATGAAAATTGTAGAATCACACTGAAGGCATCAAAACTATGAATTAACACATGTGGAATTATACATTACACTTTACAAAAAAGTGCGAAACAACTGAAAATATGTCTTATATTCTAGGTTCTTCAAAGTAGCCACCTTTTGCTTTGATTACTGCTTTGCACGCAGGAAAGGTGAACGGATGGACTCTACATGCCCAGTTCCCACCGTGAAGCATGGAGGAGGTGGTGTGATGGTGTGGGGGTGCTTTGCTGGTGACACTGTTGGGGATTTATTCAAAATTGAAGCAGTCAGCGGTCCAGTTCACCCCAAACCATCTCGATTGGGTTCAGGTCTGGTGACTGTGGAGGCCAGGTCATCTGGCGTAGCACGCCATCACTCTCCTTCTCTGTCAAATAGCCCTTACACAGCCTGGAGGTGTGTTTGGGGTCATTGTCCTGTTGAAAAATAAATGATGGTCCAACTAAACGTAAACCGGATGGAATAGCATGCTGCTGCAAAATGCTGTGGTAGCCATGCTGGTTCAGTATGCCTTCAATTTTGAATAAATCCCCAACAGTGTCACCAGCAAAGCACCCCCACACCATCACACCACCTCCTCCATGCTTCACGGTGGGAACTAGGCATGTAGAGTCCATCCGTTCACCTTTCCTGCGTGCAAAGCAGTAATCAAAGCAGAAGGTGGCTACTTTGAAGAACCTAGAATAGAAGACATATTTTCAGTTGTTTCACACTTTTTTGTAAAGTGTAATATATAATTCCACATGTGTTAATTCATAGTTTTGATGCCTTCAGTGTGATTCTACAATTTTCATAGTCATGAAAATACAGAAAAATCTTTGAATGAGGTGTGTCCATACTTTTGGTCTGTACTGTATATGCATGAATTAAAATCAAATTTAAATACTCGCTCCACATGAAAACAGGAAAGTAAACAATGCTCTACAAGTATAACCTAGATACACTTATAACTGATGGGATGCTGACCATTATTGCTACACAAAATGAAACACAAATAAATGAGTATAGAATGTGTAGAAATCATCATCCAAACAGTTGTTTCTTTGGCGTGACTACTCTATGGGGACAGCAAGGCACAGGTAAGAATTAATGATGTTTTGTCATGGGTGACCGCAAATGTGTGCCCCCAATCAAATAATAACACTTATACTCCCCTCCGATGCTGTTCCAGCTGTGTAGATGTTGGCTCTTCTGGGGTTCGCTTGACATTGTTACATCATGCGATCCATGTGGTCAATCAGCAGCAGCTTTACTTTTCCCATCATCTGACAAATCACATATATATAAAGGAAGTGAGACCTGCAGCTCTCTCACTTTCTCCAGATGTACTGTATGTGATACATTCAATGGCAGGGATAGTGAAGTGGCTGCTGAATGGCCTCAAGGATCATATGAATGTCAAGAAAACACCACTGGAACGCGTCGGCACTGGAGGTGAGTATATCATTTAACTGGGGACAAACACACAAATTGACAAGGGGTTATGTGAGAAGTGTGCAAACTCTTTAAAGGTATTTGGTAATTTATTTTTAATTACATTTCCTTTAGTTAGCTGTTTTTTTTTTATATTCACCAAGTATCATCTTATATATAATTAAAGATATATTTTTTTGTACTTCATGTCAATAGGATGGAATCAGTGACCTGGAAATTAATTGTTGATGTAATGAAACACATGGCTTGTGGCGCAGACAGATACAAATATGTATACTCTATCAAGACAATGGTAAATGTGCAGATGTAGCATTTCTTAAACACACAAAAAAAAGATTTCACAGTACAGGAAGTTAACCCTTAACACAAAAGTAATTAAATTTGTATTGTTAGTTACACTCAAAATAAGCCCTAGCAGGATTTTACAGGTTTTTTGGAGCTTACTTGAAAAATAAGCCCTATGCCAAAAATAAGCCCTAGTTACATTCAAGACGGACATATGAGAGGTGAGGTGGGAAAACTGGTCAATTGCCCAGGGCCCCCACTTTCTTAGAGGGCCCCAGCTCTTCTATTCAGAGGTTAAAACTGCTTAAGGACCTTTTTTGGTGACCTCATGGTCATGTGACCATGAGGTCACCAAAATTTCTTTAACTGCAGGAGTCTAGAGAAACTGAAGAGGAAACAGGCTGGCATGTACCATATGTGCAGTGTGTGTATATTTACATGTATTTGTGCATTTTCTTTGTGTGTATACATGTGCATGTGTATTGTGTGTATTATATACATATACATATGTAAGCGCAGTGTGTGTCATGACATGATTATATTTGAATTAATGTTGACATTTTTGTTCAAGAATAAATGTGGATTGTTGTTCATGGAAAAAATAAGACATCACCTGAAAATAAGCCCTAAGCCATCTTTCAGAACAAAAAATAATATAAGACCCTGTATCATTTTTGGAGAAACACAGTATCTGTCCATCAATAATATTTCTAATTTCACATTGTGGCATTAAAAAAAAAAATAAAAACAGAGAAATAAGGATGGTATGTTACCTTTCATTTCCTGTCTTTCCATCTCCTTTAGTGTTTGAACAAAGGCTGCTTGACTTTCTGTAAGCGCCCAACTTCTATACAGCACAGTCGCTTGTACAATATATTTGTGCGTCTGCACAGAAGCCACTGGATGGAGCTGATAAAATGAAGATCACTGTTATTTTAAAAGACAGTGAGGCCTATGTATCAAGTCAAAAGAAAAAATATAAAGTGTAGCATCTGTTATGGTTGGTTAACATTTTATATAAAAAGGAAAAATTCCAGCAATGAAAATCCTGAAATGTCAGTTTAATAAATAGGAAAAAAAGCCCAGAAAAAAAATAAAATAATAACACCAATAAAAAAATCAGATGCGTTTCAGGCACAGTCCTTACTAAATGAGGATTTACGTTGCTGGAGGTTTTCCTTTTTCATGTTCAAGAGTTGGCATACTAAGAGGCCCCATGCTATCTAAATCTGTCTCCCAGGATAGCTGACCTTGACTTCTCTTTCTTTTAACATTTTATATTATTATAGTTAATCTTTAATAACTTTGTCTTTGTGTTAGCTTTATATGTCTTGTTCATAAAGGCAATGAGACAGGGTGTTGGCAGGCTGTGTTTAAAATGGTTGTTACATTGAGAGATGGTTTTAGCTAGTTCTTGGTGGCAGCTAGCAGAATCCATGATTTACGGCCTTTGTTCTCAAACTTACATACCCTTTCTAGGCAATGTACTGAGCCATTCCCCTTTTTAATGTGGGTGTAATAAAAACTTGTGTCTTGGTACATGAGACCAGACAAGCCTTGTACACCAACTGTTACTTGTGTGTATGTTCTTGTCTACAATCAATTGATAACCTGATTTGGTCAACACCGGTAACATATGTGAACCTCTTTTATCTCCCCTAAAGCGGAGTTTCCACAACACATCTTTCGGGGCTTCCAAGCGCCAGAATCAGAAATCTTCTTCAGCTATCAGGTGGAATAGATTTCTGCTACTTTATAGTAGGAATTATAGTGAATTTGTTTTGCTGCATTTGATTATTCACCCTTCCTCTAAGCCCACCCAATGTTTTTTTTCTCCAAAAGTAGCATTTTTGTGCAACTATTTGCAAATACTATACACCAGTTTTCGTTTGCAAAAAAAAAAGAAATGGATGAGAATATCCAAAAATGTATACAATTTTCAAACTTTATTCCATATTAATACCAAAATTAAAATTTCCACATTCTGGTGGTTCAAAAACACTCTGATGTGTTTCTGGCACTGGTGGTGCCCTTAGTCATAAAGCATAGCAAAGCATCATGGAAGTGCATATTTAACTGCTACAATGTATATTATTTTCCTTTTTTGTATTTTTCATAACCATGCATGTTGCTCTGGTGTACATTTGCATTAATTGCAATGGATGTCTCTCACAATTGGTGGATTTTTCTTTTAAATTTTCTCTTCTATGATGACCGTCCGCTACCGCCAGAAGACCAGGCATTGTTGTGTACAGGACCCTATTGATTTCCCAGCAGGAGTTATAGTTTGAGGGACTTCTGACATAAGTGCTTCACAGGGACTGCCGTTAACCGGTTCCTTTATTTTTTAACTCTGCATATCCTTTTGCAATTATACTGTTTTCCCCCTGTTTAATCCATTACCTCCCTGCGTGGAGTATTCCCCTGTTATAATAAAACTGTTAACCCTTGCTCTGCCTCCTGTCCGTCATTGCATCCCGCAACCTGCTCACATACTTCACTCTGCACTGCAGAGGGAAGAGCAAAGTAGTATAATGCGCATGTGCCGGCTTTACTTCCAGGTCATCGGCACTCTTTGGCCTCTCCCAGCACCAGTCCATTACAGATCATGTGCCATGAAGCAGGGCAGGAGGACGGCGATTGTGGGGATAGAGGAGGTGCAGAGCAAGACCAGTTATGCCAATCAGATCAGACCATGCCGTATGGGAGGAGAATTATAAAAGGTATTTTGTGGAGATATTCATAGGGTGTTGGTGAGTTATATAAAGGTTGCTAGACTGCTGTAGTGTCATGTGTGCATCGCCACGAAGATCGTCGCG
>VIAB01047063.1:8105-18692 GCA_009801035.1 Oophaga pumilio
GGGAACCGTGGGAGGATGGGGGGGCACCGGGAGGTACCAGCAGAGGGAAAGCCGACGGCTGAGGGCAGATGTTAATATTTTGGGAGGGAGCCAATAGCCATAAAGGTTCCCAGGCTATTAATATCAGCTCACAGCTGTTTGCTTAGTTTTTACTGGCTAGTTTACAGGTGAACCCCAAAAAAAAATTGACATAGGGTCCCCCTACATATTCAAACCAGCAAAGGCTAGGCAGACAGCTGCTGGCTAATTTTAATAGCCTTGGAAGGGGCCATGGATATTGGCATCCCCAGGCTAAAAGCATCAGCTCTCAGCGATCCCAGAAATGGCGCAATTTATAGATGGGCCAAGTCTGACACTTAGCCTTGCTCTTCCCACTTGCGCTGTATCGGTGGCAAGTAGGTTTCATATTTGTGGGGTTGATGTCACCTTTGTATTGTCAGGTGTCCCACAGGTTAGTAATGGATAGGCATCTATAAGACACCTATCCATTAATAATCCTATAGTTACATAGTAAATAAAGACACAGCCAGAATAAAGTCCGTTCTTTGAAATAATCACACAGACTCCTTTATTGAATCTTAATTTGCCATACTTACTGAATGCCTAATCCTCAACGCTTTCGTCTCCTGTAAACAATCAAAAAATAATAAACCAACATATAATACTATCCTGTCCGCTGTAGTCCATTTAATACCGAGTGTCCCACGGCGATCTGACGTGTAGAACAGGTGACTGCTCTGCCCGGCCTCCGGCGATACAATGACAGGAGGTAATCACTGCGCTGCCATGAGAGTTCACCGGAGTTCATCAGCTCCTGTGCTCTCACTTACAGCACCACTGCATGAGAACCAGAGCTGATCAGCTGATGAACTCTCACGTCAGCGCAGTGATACACTGCAGGAGCGATTACCTTCTGTCAGTGTATCGCCAGAGGCTGGGTAGAACGCTCACCTCTCCCGATGTGACTGTTCTACATGTGAGATCACCATGGGACACTCAGTATTAAATGGTCTATGGCGGACAGGGAGTATATGTTGGTTTATTATTTTTGATTGCTTGCAGGAGATGCGGGTGTCGGGGATTACGTGTTCAGTGAGTATGTACTTTGTATGTGAATATGTATGTAATTATGTAAATGTTTTGATTTTTTTTACAATTGAACACAGGCGCCAGATGATGAGACTATTCTCCCATCATCGGCTCATGCTGTCTCTGTTATATGTGACAGCAGACATAGCTGGATGGGAGTAGTAGTCCCATCAGATGACGCCTAAGTACAATCACTATTTGCTGGTCATCACATGGGTACACACACACACATAGACACACGCAGACAGACACACAGACACCTTCATACAGACTCTGACAAGCGCAGATAGACACAGACACGCGCAGACAGAGACAGACGCAAACACAAACACACACAGACACCCGCAGACAGATGCAAACAGACACACACAGACACCAACAGACAGACACAGACACACGCAGACAGACACAGACACACGCAGACAGACAGACACACGTAGACAACTGCAGACAGACACAGATAGACACGCACATATTCTCTGCTCACACATATTCTCCGCTCACACACATATTCTGCGCCCACACATTCTTTCTCCTGACATCATTTCCTTTGACAATTTTACAGCGTTTTTGGCAGCAAATTAGCAACAAATAGGCAAACCTTTTTACACCTGCATTTTTTCTGCAGATTTCACTGACTCAATTGAAGTCAATGAGTCAAAAATGCTGCAGAAATGCAAAAAGAATTGACATGCTGCAGAAAATAAAATGCTGCAAATATGGATGGAAATTTACTGATCATGTGCACAACACTTCAGGTTTGTCATTAAATTACCTTGCTTTATTATTCCAATGAATTTTGGAGCATTTACACGAGTAAAAAAAAGCCGCCAAAACGCATCAAAAATGCATTGTGTGCACATAGCCTAAAGGGTACTTCACACATAGCGAGATCGTTAGCGATATCGCTGAAACGTCACAGGTTTTGTGACGCAACAGCCACCTTACCAGCGATCTCGCTACGTGTGACACATAGCGGCGACCGGCACCCCGCTGCGATATCGCTGATCTTGCTGGAATGTCCTAGGTCATTTTTTGATCGTTGGTGTTTCACTGGCCAGCATGCATTGCTGTGTTTGACACCATAAAAACAGCGAGCGACCTCGTTGGCGACTCAGAACTCAGCGACGCAGACGTGATTTTGCTTTGTCAGAATTGCTGCTGTGACAAGGTCCCATCGACCTCCGAGGTCGTTATATGGATCGCCGTATCGTTGCTGCGTCGTTGAGTAGATCTGCCTGTTTGACAACTTACTAGCGACCATGTAGCGAAGTGGCAGCGATCCTTACCAGGTGGTATTGTTGTTGGGATCGCTGGAGCGTCGCTATGTGTAACTGGGCCTTAAGAGATGTGCGCTTCTTAATGACTCAGGAGTGCCTTACATGCCCCTCATCAAGACTGATGAGAAAATCACTGGATTTGATGAAACAGGACTTTAGAGTCTGGTGTTTTCAATCAATGGATGACAATCGGATGTGAGTGGACAACCTGCTTTATTTAAAGAACAGAGATCTATCAAAGACTGATTTTCACAAAACGTTTGTAGTAGGGTGTCATGGCACAAACAAAGGAGGTTTCTGTGAACCTTAGAAGAAGAGTTGTTGATAAATATTACGGTGGAAAAGGATATAAAACCATCTCTAAACAGTTTGGAGTCCACCAATCTGCAATCATACACATTGTGTACAAGTACAGGAAATTCAATATTATTATTACCCTCCCCAGGAGTGGTCAACCAACAAAGATCACTCCAAGAATAAAGTGTATAATAGTCCTCAAGGTCACAGAGGAACCCAAGGTAACCACTAAGCAAATAAATGCTTCTCTCACATTTGCTAATGTTCATAAGTTAACCTTCAGGAGGATACTTAACAACAATGAGGTGCATGGCAGGATTGCAAGAACAAAATCAAATTTTCTCAAAAAAGATCTTTGCTGCCCATGTGTCGTTTGCAAAATATCAACTCGACAAGCCAGAAGGCTATTGGAACAATGTTTTGTGAGCAGATGAGACCAGAGTTTCTTTTCTCTTTTAATTACAATTGCTATGTTTATAGAAAGAAAAGCACTACATTACATTATATAAACCTCTATAGATTGTGAGCCTTCGCGGGCAGGGTCCTCTCTCCTTCTGTACTTATGTGTGTCCTGTATTGCTTATATTTATTGTACTTGTCTATACTCGCCCCCTCTCACATGTAAAGCGCCATGGAATAAATGGCGCTATAAAAATGAATAATAATAATTATTTGTGAAACAAATGTTTTGATGCATCTGGGCCATCATTGATGAAACAATAAATTCTGAATTATATCAACAAATGCTAAAGAAAAATGTCCGGACATATAACAAAGTAACATAGTTATTAAGGTTGAAGGAAGACTTTAAGTCCATCTAGTTCAACCCATATCCTATCCTGACCTGCCGTAACATGTTGATCCAGAGAAAGGCAAAAAAAAAACATGTGGCAAACAGTAAGCTTCACATTGGGGAAAAAAATTCCTTCCCGACTCCACATGCAGCAATCAGACTAGCTCCCTGGATCAACGCAATATCTAGGAAACTAGTGAATATAGCCTGTAATATTATACTTATCAAGAAAGGCATCCAGTCCCTTCTTAAATTTTAGTAGGGAATCACTCATTACAGCATCATGCGGCAGAGAGTTCCATAGTCTCACTGCTCTTACAGTAAAGAATCTGCGTCTGTGATTATGGCTAAACCTTCTTTCCTCCAGACGTAGAGGATGCCCCCTTGTCCCCGTCACAGGTCTAAGAGTAAAAAGATCATTAGAAAATGTCTTTGTCATGTTCTCTCATATATTTATACATTGTAATAAGATCACCCCTAAGCCTTTGTTTTTCCAAACTAAATAACCCCAAGTGTAATAACCTGTCTTGGTATTGCAGACCCCCCTAGTTCTCTAATAAGTTCAGATATGTCTTTCTTATACACCGGAGATCTGCCCTGTCTTCCACTCCTATAAAATGAATACCATCCCCCCCAGTCCCTAGTTTAAACACTCCTCTAACCTTCTAGCCCTTTCTCCCCCAGCACAGCTGCACCCTCCCCATTGAGGAGGATGAATCTTGAGAGAATTTTGGGTCATATAGCAAGACAACGTCCCAAAGCACTCAAGCTATTCTACAAAAGAATGGTTAAAGAAGAATAAATTTAAATTCTGAAGTGGCCAAGTCAAGGTCCTGCCTTACAGAAATGTCGTGGAAGGACCTGAAGCAAGCAGTTCATGGGTGACAATCCACCAACATAAGAGAGGTGAAGGTTTGCCTGGAGGAATGGGCTAAAATACCCTCAAGCCATTTTGTCACTCACAGACATGTCACTTTGAAACATTTTCCGCAATAAAAAAATGATGAATACTAATATTTTTTTAAAAAAATTATTATTTGGTTCTCTTTATCCACTTCTAGGTCTTGTGTGAAAATCAAATTTATGCAGATTGTGGTAGTTCAGCTCACTCAGCAGTACATGGAGGTAGAAAACAGGAACACTGTCTCTTTAAATCTCCTGTTGGTTTATTAGACAGATGACATAAACCACCATGAAGGCAAAAATAAATACAGCCCTGAACACAGGTTCAGTCTTTCCTCTTCAGGACACAAACCACTGGAAAATCCTCTCTCCAGCCTTGCTGAACTCCTACTGCCCCTGGAGTCCAGCTATTTAAGCCCCAGACCATATGACTCATCCTCCATGTGACTGAACACATGACTGTGACATCACACAGATCCTGTCAGCACACGGTGGTGTCAGCTCTGCAGGTGGAGATAAGGTGGACATCCTCCCACCCACTATATGTCCACATAAAACCAGACAATTTATGCAACTTAGCTTAATCCTCTCAACACATAATGTGCTGCAGGAAAATACTCTGGGTTTTACATCACAGATGCCATTAAGCGTAGTGATACCTATCTCCCCTCCAGCACTTTACCAGTGACTTTGTCATAAGACATATGGAAAAATCTGGAGGTTTCACAAACTTTCAAGCACCACTGTATACATAACAGCACACAACACATGGCATAACATAAATTGTCACACATAGGCATAGAGTAGCATAAACATGGCATTTGTGTAGCAATAAAGGTAACTATCTAGTTTTTATATCCTTAGCAAAAGGGTCAATGATAACCCGTAGCAACAATGCAGTATATATGAGTCCCGAAGAGTTCAGAACATAACAGAGGGGTTCATTTAGCATCAATTCTTAATTTTGTAAGATAGTTGCAGACTCAATTTTCAACCTTCTTACACGCTGACAGATCCTCTTCAAAGTGACACATTCTTTGAGTTTTTTCTTGTTACTACGGTTACAGTTACATACTTCTCGAAAGCACTTTGTTAAATGAAATATACTAGTGTAAAGAATTGAATTAAAGGAATGACAAATGGTTTAAGTGAACATTTAGAGACAGAAAGATTTATGGAAGTTCCTTAGTAAAACTGAGATGGTAATAGTGTCTTGGTTATGAAGAGACTGTCTCTGTTGCTCATATCAACCAATCACAGAAGAGCCTTCACTTCTCAATCTGCATCAGAAATCTGAAAGCTTTGCTGTGATGGGCTGCTCTGGGAAACAAAGAAAATGTCACTGTCAGCCAATTTTGATCAATCTGTCCATTTTTTAACCCCTAACAATGACCTGCATGTACAACTCCCATTGGGAGAGGGTGATGATTGTGATTCCTGGCAGATGATAGTTGTGTTATTCAACCATCATCTACCACCAGCAGTGGTGAGTGAAGCCAAGCTCCCCCAGCTGCCATTAAACTGTCAAATACTGGTGCCAGTCCGTGGGTCAGGGGGCACCTCATTCCAAGTGCCCATCTCCACCTCCCCCAACTTAACCATAGCGGTGGCAAAGGGTTGCACTGGCAGCCGGAGGTCTGTTGAAGACCTCCATACCTGCAATGAGAATGCTCCTATGAAGACCAGTCTGCGACTAGCCTTCAAAGGAGACAGTGATTTGACCTATATTATGCAATGCAGCTATTTTGCAGTACATAGTATAAGCAATAAATGAAAGGTTACATAGTTACATTGGTTGAAAAAAGACCTAGGTCCATCAAGTTCAACCTTTCTCCACCAATTGTACATTCCCTCACCAATTTAGCTATAACCTGCAATTTTATGTGTATCAAGGAAATCGTCCAGCCCTTTTTTAAAAGCTGTTATAGTGTCTGCCATTACTACCTCTTGTGGTCGGCATGCCACAGTCAGTCTGCTCTAACTGTAAAGAACCCTTTCCTGTTTAGCTGACAGAATCGACTTTCTTCCACCTGTAATGAGTGCCCCTGGTCCTCAGTACGGTCTTTGGAAAGAATAAGTCAAGTCACAGTGTTTTGCAAAGGCCACACATACATTTATTCATGTAAATGAGATCCCCTCTGAGGCGTCTTTTTTCTAAGCTATACAAGCCCAACTTTTCCAACCTCTCCTCATATGAGAAGCCTTCCATCCCTTGTAATAATCTAATTGGCCTTCATTGAACTTATTCTAACTTTTGAATATCCTTTTTAAATCACATGTTAAAGTCCCCTGTAGGGACTAAAAAAATACAGTAAGTGTAAAAATTAATGTATTAAGCAATGTTAGAAAAAACATGAAATATTGAATCACCCTTTTTTATTTCCCATTAAAAATAAAGATTAAAAAAAAAAGTTGTGATAGACAGTTTCATGTCACAGGTCATAGAAAAGACTGAGCACAGCAACAAGACATAAGGTTTTTATACAGCACCAGCAAGGTCTCTGCTAGGCAAAGATTTCAATGCAGACTGGGGATTCATGATATGCTGTTCAAGCTTTGGAAGAAGTGTATGGAAGACGACCAGGCTGTGGGTACCTATGAGACGCCAGGTCCGGAACTGCCGAGACCACGTCCATTGTTGCAGGAGGGAAGGAAAGAGGAGACAGAAAAAACCCATGACCTGAAAGGAGTTGGCGTGGTAATCGAGGGGAAGCAGCAGGGTCTAGTGCAGGAGGAGTCAGAACATTCCCGCCGAAGGAGAGTGATAGCAGGGACTGGCTGCGCGCTGCGGAGCGAGTTGAAGCACAGCGCAGAGATCCAGGATGGGGTCAATAAGGACTCTCGAGTACCGTTAGGCATACAGAGAGACTGACGCCGAGTGAAGCAGCGCGGTGCAGGTATCAGGTACCGGCGAGTGTATCGAGGGACGAGCGCCAAGTGAGACATCGTTGTGCGTGCATCCAGTTGTTGGCGGGTGCGCAGGGGAGCACACGCTGAGTAGAGACTTGTGCGGAGCTTCACAATTTGGATCTTCAGTTAAATGGACTAGGGGCTCAGTGGGCAAAACTGGTGACCGCCTGCTGCCGCCAGAAGCGTGACCATGTGATGGGCGGGAAGCCTGAAGACACAGTGTCGGCCTCCGCCGGCATTCCATCATCTATCGGACTACAGGCGACTGAAAGACAGTGGGGTCACGATAAGTTAAAGTTGATAGAAACACTGTTGCGTAGAACCACAATTATACTGTTCAACCTGCCTGCCCACTTCTTGTTATCTCCCTGCGAGGAGTTCATTATTGCTAAATAAAGAGTATTCATGTTAACGCTTGCTCTGCGCCTTTGCGTTACTGCATCCGTTTACCTGCATTACAGAAGCACCAAGAAATTGGCAATGTTAAGGAATAAGGCACAGTGGTCATCCAAGGAAGCTAGGTGCAGCAGATGAAAGACACATCATGCTTACTTCTCTTCAAAATCGAAAATGTACACCAGTGCCATCGGTCCATATCTGGCAGCAACCAGTGGGACCTATTTATCTACTCTCCAGAGAAGTTTGCTCAGACGTAGCCTTCATGAAAAAACTATGACCAGAAAAACATACCCTCATCATGATAATAAGGCCATGTGATTGAACAATGCATGAAAACATAGAAACTGAGATACAGAAAAATAACAGCAGCTTATCTGAACTGATGAGTTAAAATGTGAAATATTTGTTTCAAAGGCTGGAAAGCAGTACAATAATGAGTGTCTCCAGGCAATAGTAAAGCATGGTGGAGGATTTTTAAGTCTGGGACTCCAATTCAGAAGGTGAGTTGGGAATTTGATTAGTATTAATGGTGTCCTCAATGATGAGAATTACAGGCAGATACATATCCACCATGTAATTCCATAAGGGAGGTGTCTGACTGGTTCACAATGTATTCTCCAGGAGGACAACCACCCCAAACATACAGCCAATGACATTAAGAGCTATCTTCAGTGTAAAGAGCAAAAAGGTGTCCTTGCAGTGATGATATGGCTCCACAGAGGCCCAAACTCTAAGTATTTCAGCCTGTCTGGGATTACATGAAGAGACAGAATGATTTCCACAAGCCTACAACCACAGAAGATCTGTGGTTAATTCCCTAAGATGTTTGCAACACTCTTCCTACTGAGTGCGCTCGAAAATTCTATGCAAGTGTATCTAGATGAATTTCTGCTGTTTTGAAGGGGTGTTTTAAAAGGTTATCCCACCAAATATTGATTTGATTTAGATCTTTTAGCTCAGCCCATTGGCAACAGGAATAGCAATCAGTTGAAAGCCGGATGAAGGGTAAGAGCAGTCATGAAGAGACTAGCGTAGTGACGATGTGGCTGCCTCTTCATCCTCCATACTGGTGACATCATACCTCTCAGCATGCATCAAATTCCTCTTAGCGTGTTACCGCACCGTCTTCAGCTAGTGAGTTTTTAATCATGCGATGTCATAGACCTAAAGGAAAAGAGAAGAATCATCTGGGTAGAAAGGCAAAATGAGCAATTGTAAGTACACAGTGCTATATACAGTCATGGCCAAAAGTTTTGAGAATGACACAAATTATTATAAACGGTAAAAGAAATGACATGCTGCATTTTGCAAAAAAGCAGCTCTTTGACAAAACATTCAGGAAAAAAAAACACAAGCTGTGTGCATGAGATTTCTGAAATCTTATAGACTTTGCTGGTACTGTAAAACGCAGCAAAAAAATTTGCATACATTTTTTTTAAAAAAGGCTGCCAAAAAGCAACATGTGAACATAGCCTAAGACTTCTGCTTGTAAAATGGGCTCGGTAAACAGCAGTGAGAAGGCATTGCCAGCAAAATATGTAATATTAGTAGGAAAATGTATCTCGGAGAAGACTCTTTTTTGTGGTTGGGGGGTCCCGGAGAACTCCTCTCAGTTGAATTTCTTACAATAGTTACTTTATAGCAGCAAATATGAAATGCACTAAATATTTTCTTTTTCACTCATGTTTATCTTGAGAATATCTTTGTGCTTCACGCATATTACTAGTCAATTTGTACGGATAAGACAGCATGCATGTGGTAAAAAGAAGAAATGATGTTTGATAAAACGCATTCTGTAGTTTTATTACTGTATGTGTTATGGAATATTGTATATTAGATGAAGATAAACCTCTTGCTTTAAAAGGCAATTGCATTGTGTGATAGTTGTACATTTTATTATTCACTGCTTCAAATACCCTAAAGTAAATACCGGCTTATCTCCTAGAAGGGCTCGCTTACACAATTCTAATGCTAGAAGGAAGCAGAAGTGATGAATAGAAATCTGCTATAAAGGAATGCCGTGAAATTTCTGTAAAAGCAGCTAAACACTTCAAATATAGTTCATTAAAGGGTTTTATATGTATTGGATCACCCCTTTAACCATTTGTGATGTTGGGACATTTTAATTTTTTTGGGGGGAATGGTCAAAAAGACAATAAGGGCTCATACTCACTTGAGCCGAAAACGGATGATTTTCAGCCGATAAAAAAATCGGATTCAAATCGGACCAATGTTATTCAATAGGTGACATTTTGCGATTTTTTTTTCTCAGCCGAAATTGGTGTGAGGGCTCATACTCATTTGCTGGAAAAAAATCGGTCAGTTTTCAGGATGGTCTGATTATGTGCAATTGTCATGCGATTTGCATGCGATTTTTTATAGCACCATCTATTGCATTAGCGATTATCATGCCAAAATCGCATCAAATCGCAGCATGTTGCGATTTTTGTCTCACACCGATTTCGGCTGAGAAAAAAAGTCGCAAATGAGATGTCACCTATTGAATAACATTGGTCCGATTTGAATCCGATTTTTTATCGGCTGACATTCATCCGTTTTCGGCTCAAGTGAGTATGAGCACTGAGAAAAAAATCGCAACATGCTGCGATTTGATGCGATTTTGGCATGATAATCGCTAATGTAATAGATGGTGCTATAAAAAAATCGCATGCAAATCGCATGACAATTGCACATAATCGGACCATCCTGAAAACTGACTGATTTTTTTCCAGCAAGTGATTATGAGCCCTAATATTGTAATGTAACCGCAGAAATAAGTATCTACATTCATAACATAAGACTATAGTTTCAGGGATCATTTCTATAGATTGTAACTGGAGACAACACAATTTAACAATAAGGCCGGTTTCACACGTCCTGATTAGTGTTGAGCGATACGATACCGCAAGTATCGGG
>VIAB01047072.1:4077-14249 GCA_009801035.1 Oophaga pumilio
TCCCTGCGTACACCATGTTAAAGATATGTATGCATGATGCATGCTGATCAAATGCTGCGCACCGATACACAAATGTGAAACCATCCTAAGTGAGATTGTTTTTGCAAGATGCATTAGTGATATTTTTGTAATCCCAATAAAGAGATCTTATGTTTATTCCATTGTGTGTATAAAAAAAACAATACATGTAAAATAAGAACCAGATTTTAAAAACAGGTCATTTTCCGATGACACATTCCCTTTTAAATGGTTTTCATCATTCTACATCTGGAATGGTGCCCTTATCCTGTTGGGAAAAAGAAAAGATTTTGAAAAACACTTCAGAAGCAATCCCCTTGATTTACATTGACCAGTGTTAAACTGTTCAATCAGAAAGAGCAATAAAGGCTTTTAAATGTTTTTCTCCTCGTCTCTTACCTGCAATTTCCACATGGTTAAGTGCTTGCCTCATCTTTTTGCCGTGACTTGGTCACAGTGTAAGAGCAATTCATCACAGTGTTTTTGGCATAAAACTGATTTAAAAACTGTTTGAAAAGCCACAAAATGTTTGTGCAACTGGGAGCTGCACAAAAAATGTGTGTTTTTCGGAGGTTTACACTAGTCTCAAGTAGGTCTTCCAAAATTGGCAGAGCTGGGGACGGAGTATGATGGGCATCATTACACCACCCAGCAAATTCATCAATACTGCTGCCATTTCTTATGCCAGAAATGTTACTCCAGTCCTTGACTGTAGTACCATTTCTCAAGAGGTGCACACCACTAATAAGATGCACTGAATTCATTAAGTGGAGTGCGTCTCTTAATTAATTCAGCGCATCTTTTACCTGCATGTCCTTAACTAAGACTGGCGTACAAAATGTAAGAGTCTTAATAAAGTCAGGGCTATTGTGTTTTAAAGCAGCCAATCGTATATGAACGACTCTATGTATTGTCTGTGGAAGTGATAATGACAGTGCAGGGCTCGTCCATCATTGCCAGCTCCATAAATCTGGATTGATGCATCAGGGCACAAGTACAATAGGCAGCTCAATTCATTGCTTCTTGGCCACTATCTTGCTTGCAAGAGAGAATGTGCCGCATAAGTCTCCTATTCCAGCAGGACTCTCACCAACCCATCAATTATCACCTATCCAGTTGGCAGGTTATTTTCCTTGCTGACTGGAATGCCCCATTAATACAGTGTTTCCTACTAACATTTCCATTAGAGATGGAATATTTGAATACAAATACAGAACGTATTGTGTTTTAAGGCTACTTCCAGCTGAGACATTTATGGAACATCCACAGGATGTGTCATAAATGTCTGAGAGATGCAGGTTCTATTTTTGACTTCTGAACATATGTGGAGAACGGTAAGGGAATAACTTTCAGATCCCTGGGATTCCAACTGCTGGACCCCCAGCGATCCACGCAACCAGGTTCAGCAGCCCTGTCTTGAATGAAGCAAAGGTGCGAACACTTGATCTCCACTCCATTTGTTGTCCAAGGGACTGCTTGAGAAAGCAAAGCTCTGTACTCAGCTATTTCTAATTGTAATAGAAAGCTGTTAGAAGACATATGGGGCTTGGACGGATGGGTCAGAATTCCCATGCAGATCCCTGTTCACCCCCAAAAACGAATACAAAGAGCATCAGTCTTGGACCATGAAACAATGGAAGAAGGTGGTCTGGTCTGATGTCACATTTCCATTACATCATGTGGATGGCTGAGTGCATGAGTGTTGCTTACCTGGGGAACAGGTGGCATAATGATGTGCTACTGGAAAAAGGCAAGTCAGCGAAGGCAGTGTGGTGCTCAGGGCAATGTTCTGCAGTCACAGCGTTGGCATTCATGTAGATGTTACTTTGACCAGCTATGTACATATCGATGCAGACTGAGTACAGCCCTTCATGAGAACGATATCATCTAATAGCAATTTCAAAAATCCTGCAAGTACAAGGGAGAATTCATCATTTCCTCAACACCGACTCATGGAGTCAAAGTCTTAAAAATTTGGTGCAATGGGCTTATCATTAGCTCATTAATCGGCAAATAGTAAGATGCATTTCTTACGTTAAATCCATGAGAAATACATTGTGAACATACCATTGTCTTCACAGCATCTACACACGTTTGATTACAATATTATAATATGACTAAGCCTTGTTTTCCTTTTGTGATAAGGAAGTGTCGCCATCTGTTGGCAAGATATAGATACTGTTTGGCACCATCTATATTGGATGAGTACTATCCGATTTTTTTATCGGACCAATGTTATTCAATGGAGCAGTGCCGATGACCAATTTTTTTCACTGACACAATCTGTTAGTGAAAATAATCGCAGCATGCAGTGATTTCACTCTGAATGCAGAGGCCACCCGTCCGATTTCCGCACACAGACACAATGGAGAAATTTTGCTCTCCATCTTCTCCTCAAATGAATCGGAGTACACTGTGAGAAGATGGAGAACAAAATTTCTGATGCTCGGATCAAATTCTTATCAAGGATTGACTGAAGTGTCATTAACGTAACTGACCTGAATCTCTCGGATGAGAGAATATACGGCAGTGTGACCTTGCCCTAAGACCAGGGCCACGTACCTGACATTCTCTCATCCGAGAGAATCAGGCCGATTATGCCAATCACTGTTATCACGCTATGGTGAGAGTCTGATCATGGTGTGATCTGATTTTCCTGGATGTGGAGGAGATGGAAACAAACATTTCTCCATCTTCTCCATTCTGTCAATACGTGAAAATCAGACAACACCAGGTCCAATTTTTTTTTGATGGACCCATTGACTTACATGGCCGAGTGCGATCCGATTTACTGATGCGTCACTCATGCTGCGATATTTTTCCTTGGACAGACTTGGTCTGAGCAAAAAAATTGGATATGTGCACGACCTCAGAATAACATCGGTCCGAGGGAGATTCGATGTTTTGTCAGATCGCACTAGGGCCGAATGTAATATCGTCTGCACGAGCCCTAATAAACATTGTACCAATTAGTTTTGCTTTTCTTTTGCTACATGAACAATAGTGGTATGGTTTTCTTTATGCAGTTTCTATAGAGAGCTATGGCCTGTGTGCTATTGCCCATAAAAACTCACTATGCCATCGCACGCTAAGTCCTACTGCAGTGATGCCAAATAGTCTGCGGCTCCTATGTGGCCATCATGTCTGGTACGTGCAGGTACCAGAGAGGAGCAATCACATGGAACACGCGACTTCCATAACATAAGACATGGTGGCTCTGCCCAAATAGAAGTGCTGTGGCTTGGGCCAGATCCTGGCTGAATGTAACACGAGGCCCCTTGGTTAGATGCCATTATCTGAGTCCCCATGATGCCTCATGTTGTGCACCGCTGCTCTCCTGCTATCCAGGGTCATTCTTTTAAGCATGCAGAATAATCTAGGTGCCGCTTCTTTACGTAATCTTCTGTAAACTTGTATATCGGACATAGAAAGCTATATAATAAAATTCTGAATAAAAAACATCCCCCCAAAAAAACCATTAAAGTTTGTTGTACTCTGTTACAAACCCCCACCTAAAAAGCACCCACCAAATGAGCAGGTAGAGGAGGAACAGAAATGACGATGGAAAATGGCTCTGTAAAGGCCGAAGACCTCAGCCGGCCAGAGATAATGGACTGGCGGACCGAGTCCAGTGGCCCAAGCTCCACAGCCTGGTTGGCTTATGTGACGGTGACGTTTGGCCCCGGAGACCCCACGGCCACTCCGTACATCACAGCTGGGACACGGGCCACGCTTCATGGCCATCTGGATGGGAAATGGAGGAATCACCGTGAGGGGGTACTGGTGACGGCAGGACGGGGCCCGGACTTATGAGAAAGCCACAGAGCGAGACTGAGCCACAACCTGCTGCCTCCAGGTAAAGGGCAGAATCACTTTGAGGGGCCTTCTCCGACCCACACCTGCAGCGTCCCGGCACCTCACGGCCTTTATCTAATACACTGGACCCATAGACTCAGTGAAGAGACTGTGCCATGAGGTTTCTTCACTGTGTTTATTTCACCGTCTTCTTATCGCCAGCAGTGCTGCAGAGTATGGCGGCCGCAAGGTGTCAAAAGAATCGACATAACACATAAATACACAAAGAAGCACAGGCTGAGGTATGACGGCTCCAATACACGAGACATCACGTGCTTGTGACATCATCAAAGGTCCTTCAGTTTAGTACGAGCAGTGCCTGCCATTTGTGTACATTGGTTTTGTGCCCTCATCAAACATGGCTGCCCGGAGCAGTCGTCACGTGATGTGACTCCGCACACGTGACCTCCGCGCTCTCGACCTTGTAAGTAGCTGATGACAGATGCGGGTTCTCCTCCTAGAACATGGCGCTGTGCAGGACAGGGACGTGCCGGCTTCTGCTGGATGGAGGGGGCCGGCGTCTGAGGAAATGCCTAGTAATGCTGTGAGTAGAGGCCGGGTGCTGCCATGACTGACTTTTCTGGTTGTTACACGTGCAGTGACTGATGTACAGCCCCGGAGCCGGCTGCCATCTCCACAGAGACCCGGGATGTGACCTCTGGCTGGTGTCCGTCCTGCAGTTTGGGTGAAATCCATAGAAAATGTGGTAAAATAGCGAGCTGCCTTTTTCTTACCCCAATTTTTGCATTTTTTATTACTTTCCTCACATTTGACAGCACAGCGCTACACGTCTAGTGCAGGCCATGCCTGGTACTACACCTCAGACCAATTTTCTGGATAGGACCAAGCTGCGGTGATAGGAAAGTCAACGCCAAATGAGGCTGCCGTGCTCCAGGAAAGTGACCGTACTCAGCCGATCGGGGTGTCGGAGTGCTGACGGCCAGCGTCACAGCTACTGCTGGGTTTAGCCCCTTCCCCTTCATGACGTGCTATTGGGTCATGGTGCGGGGGGTATGGGGAGCGATTTGGGGATGTGCTTTTTTGGGCTCCCATATTCTCCACACACATTTACTGCAACGTGACCGCGTGGTGCCGATGGGTCGCCATGGCAGCCGCCGATGGGTTACAGAAGGCCACTCGTAGCTGCCATCTTAGGCTACATATGATAGCATCTGTTCCCTATAGACGGCAAAACTGCAGTATATAGGACAAATGATCTCAGGTTAACGTGCCCTGAAGGAATTAAAAGAGTAAAAGTCTGAATCCACCTCCTTTCTGTGGTTTATAAATATAAAGTAAATCCTATCTCGTCACAGCGTCTGTGAAAGTCCCGTCTATCAAAATATAACATTGTTAAACCCATATTGTAGACACACTGTAAAGCAGGAAAAAAAAACAGAATTGTTTTTCGGTTTCTGTATGCAATCAAAAGCGATCAAAATATCATATGTATCTCAAAATGTTACTGTTAAAAATACAACTCGGCAAGCAAAAATAATCCTAAAACAATCCATCATGCAGCTCTACCTCCAAAAAGTTTTTTAAAAAGTTACAAAGCTCAGAGAAAGGTGACATTTATTTTTAAACAAATGTCATATTTTTTTTATAACCAAGTGTATTAGACACTAAAAGTATCCAAGTTTAGTATCACTGCAATCGTAATGACCTGGAGAATCCTATTGCCACATAATGAACGGCATAATAACAAAAGCCAAAAACAATGGCGGATTTGTATTTCTTTTCACCATTTCAGCCCACTTGAATTTTTTTTTCAGCACATTTAAATGTCTAAGGCCGGTGTCACATGCATCAACACCCGGCACTCGGACCGGAGCATGCGGCTGCATAGAAATACATGCAGTCGCACGCTCCGGACCGAGTGCCGGGTGTTGATGCGAGAGACTCGTGCGAGTTTCTCGCATCATACTCGCAAGTGTGACACCAGCCTAAAATGAATGATGTGATTGAAAACTACAACTTGTCTTGGGAAAAAAACCAAGCCCTCGTACGGCTGTTGTCAGAAAAAATGGAAAAAAATAAGTTATTGCTCTTTGAAGGAGGAGAGAAAAAACCTGAAAAAAAAAAAAGAATCTTCAGTGGAAAATGTGAGCCAACATGGGGGTGTCAACTATCTAATGTTTGTGAGATGATGGTCTGTGACAGGGGAGAGGGGAATATCCTGATCTTTAGAATTCATGAGAGATAAACCACAGGCAGAGGTGTCTGGCAGCTGCTTACTGCCCTCTCCCTGTTGACAACACATGCATGGTCAGCCGAACTGAGCATGCAAGTGTATGGGGACGTGGGATGAATACCTGTCAACCAAACTTCACATACAATGATCTGATCATTATTAGTACATGGTTCTCAAACATTTCTGTATAGATCGGACTGGCTGGCGGCTCCACCGACCTGAATGTGACAGCTGCATAAAAATACATAAAGCTATCGCGCTCGGCCCGGAGAGCCGCCGTCCAGTCCGAGCACTGTATTCTGACCTCGGTCCGATTTATACGGCCATCTGACAGCCCTTTTTGTAGCAAATAAAATTTGCTACCATTGCCCTAAATAAGGTATTTTCTTGCCCACATTTCAGAATGAGAATTTTTCATTTTGTCTGCTGTGTTTGAGATAATAATACTAATATACGCGTGTATAGGTCGTCTGGTGCAGGATTGGCCTTACGTTTCATTAGCCGGCTGAAGACTAGATGATAGGGAGAAGTCACAGCCGCCTTACTCCGTGTGCCCATTAATCACAGCTCTTTTCTCTTCCTAGGTACCAGCCGTGCCACTTGTCAACTAGCCAGAAGCCAAAAGGCGTGTTCTCTCTGATCACTGCCAAAGCCAAACATCTCAATACAAAATATGAGCACTTTTTGGAAAGAAAGTTTCCAAACTTTTATATTTTGTACTCCACTTTTATGAAAGGTAAGTGTGGTGCGGACAATGGATGTTTGATCCTAATCTGGCTGTAACCGATCAGTAGCGGAGCACCTGATGGCCAACAGCTATTCATGCTGATCTCAATAAACACATTATTGTTTGTTCTGGCTTCTCAGTGGGCAGCTGGGAATAAGCTGTTGGCACACACGCTGGCATCAACTTAGCTCTCCTAAGAACATAGGAATTAGGCCGGGATCACACATGCGAGAAACACGGCCGAGTCTCGCATGTGAATTCCCAGCACTGGCGCCGGCACTCGGGTGCGGAGTATACGGCTCCATGTATTTCTATGCAGCCGCTCGCTCCGCTCCCGAGTGCAGGCGCCAGTGCTGGGAATTCACATGCGAGACTCGGCCGTGTTTCTCGCATGTGTGATCCCGGCCTTAGTGTTACTATGTAATATGTCTGATCCTTAATTCTGGCCCACATCATCTGTCAGGGGGGAGGTCAGCACACCCCCTTCACATAAGATGGTTGGACTTCATAGAGATGAGATTAATTTAATAATCGATGTCCAATCAAGGTTCTCTTAGATAAGAGACATTTAGAATATTCAATTTTGATTGGTCTGAATGTTCCCAGTACACATGGATTGACAATGGGTGGGCTCAAACATTGTCCATTTATGTCACTGGATTATTGCCTCATGCTGATCTCCAATAAAATCACTTTATATTTGCATCATTCTCAGTGCCGCGCTCTCTTCTCTGTTACTGTGGGATCACGTGGATCCTTCCACTGAGAACCTACCAGGATTCTTCTGGATGGTTCCCATGGGGAGCTATCACCACTCTGTAATTATACGCTGGCACTAATAGGCCTGATCTGGTATCATGTTTTGAGGAACAATGAAGTCTCTTCGAGTTTATTATTGTCCCACTCACATTTTAGGCCATGTTCCCACGATGAGCGTTTGGAGAGTTTTTAATGTTTGCAGATTTTCTGCGCCTATTAACTAAATTAGATTACTTGTGTTTTTGACGCTGCAGTTTTTTCTCTTTTTGATGTTTCATGTTTTAAATAAAATTGCTTTTGATACTTCCTGGTATTTGGCAAACATTATTGATAAAGTCGTGTGGATTCCGTGTGTTTTTGATGTGTTTTCAATGCTTTATAAAGCAGCAGAAACTGTCCAGTATAAATACACCATCAGATGACTTGTATCGCACTGCGTAAGAGACACACTGATGTCTGAATTGTGGCCATATACCTTGTTTCTAATTCTGTTTAGGCCTCATTCAGATTTCTGTATTTTTCACATATGCAAAAATTAATGGTACCGGTGTCCTCGGTGTTTCATCAGTGTTCTGTCTGTCCATTGTTACCATCAGTGTTTGGTCGGTTTTTATCATCAGTGTGTCATCAGTGTACGATCTGTGTCTATTATTACCATCAGTGTGTGATCCGTTTTAACCAACAGTGTGTCATCAGTGTACGATCTGTGTCCATTATTATCATCAGTGTCGTCAGTGTACGGTCTGTGTGTCCATTTTTACCAACAGTGTGTCATCAGTGTATGGTCTGTGTCCAATATTACCATCAGTGGGTCATCAGTGATCTGTGCTGCCGAAAAAATCACACGTGACTGTTTTTTTTGCACGGACATACGGTCCGTGAAGAATAGGTGCAACATGGACGTCTGAACGAGGCCTTGGGTGAAGTTATCGTTTGCGTTGAGACATTCTGTTTTTGCTCCTAAAACTAAAACCTGGAACAAATGGAATTAATGTAAAAAAAACCCAGATCTGATCTATAACTGATGCAAATGGGAGCAGAAGGGACCACATTGATTATTGTAGGGTCTTTCTGTTTTTCATTTTTAGAACAGAAGAAAAAGAATAGAATGCAGAACTTTTACTGCAATTCTTATATAACAGAACCCAGGCGGTCCCATAATAATAACTAGGTTCCTTCTGTTTCCCTTCGCATCATTTACTGTGTTTTACGGATTATAAGACGCAACCCAAATTTTGAGGACAAAAATAGGAAAAAAACAAACTGTTTTTTAGTAAAATGGTGGTGCTTCTTACAGTCCATGCGTCTTATTGCTTACCAGGGGTGGTGGCTGCGATGAAGCGGGGTCCCAGGGTCGCTGCTGGCGGAGTTAGGAGTGGGGCGAAGCTGCGGACCCCAGACTGGGAGAAAGGGGTGTTCGGGTGTGCGACGCTCTGGGAGTTCGGTGGGGCGGGGGCTCCGCCAACATTTTGTGAAAGCCCTGAGCCCCCTTACTTCCATGGTTTACATTGCGGTGGACTCAAGGAAAATAGCCACTGGGGCGGTGCATGCGCAGATGGAGATCTTGGCGCTGAGATCTAATCTGCCGGAATCTTTGTGCCGAGATCTCCATCTGTGCATGCGCTGCCCTCGGCAGCCATTTTCCTGGAGACCACCACAATGTGTAAACCATGGCAGTGCGGGTGCTCCGGGCTTTCACAAAATGTCAGCGGAGCCCCCGCACCACCGAACACCTGCAGTGTCGCACCTCCAAACACCCCTTCATCCCGGCCTGCAGCAACGCGCCACTCTTGCCTCCTCCAGCAGCAACTCTGGGACCCTACTCCACCGCGGCCAGTAAGGTATATCCGCATTATAAGACGCACCCCCATTTCCCCTCCAAATTTTTTTGGGAAAAAGTGCGTCTTATAATCCGAAAAATAAGGTAGGTAACAGATCTATTTTTCTAATGAATTCCATTTGTATGTTCCTAAAAACGGAGCAGACAAGCGTGATGCCAAAATGCCGGTGTGAACAGAGCCGAAATTCGTCATTTATTTATTGTGCTATATATGTTTTATGCTAGCATGTGTGTGGCATCTACATGTACCACTAAATTGAAAGAAAAAGCCTAAAGGATGAACTGGAATTAGTTGGTGTGCATGCAGCGTTGTAGGCGCATGTTAACACTGACCACTAAACAGACAAAACCCAAGATAAAAAACATAATAAGCAAATACCCTGCAGTAAATAAATGGCAATAGTGTATGAAAATAATATAAGGAGCTTAGTTAACATACTTTTTTTTTTTAATCAAAATTATAAGCCATCCCACCACGTCACGGTGACCCTATTCCGGACAGTCCTAACTTCTAATATTAAAACCTTACCATTTGTAAGTGACGTGCATGTGGATAAGAGCTGAGAAGGACAGAGACCCGGATAATGGACACCCAGGCATGGGGAACTACATGAATGCAATGTTTAGCTCAAAGAAAAGGCTTCACCTTTATATGCACTAGGTACAAATCAACTGAAGCAAAAAACCTAAAGGGATGAACTGGAAGATAAGTTGGGATGCATGCTGCGTGAAGGCGCATGTTCACACTGGCCACTAATCAGGCAAAACCGAAGATAAAA
>VIAB01047073.1:1397-12657 GCA_009801035.1 Oophaga pumilio
AATTACGCTTGCAAAACGCTAGTTTCTGGCGGGAATAAACATACCTATAAAAATGCATATTTCCCACGGCAGAGGTGCGGGATTACCGCGGACATTTCTGCGGCAATTCCGCAACGTGTGCACATAGCCTAAGTGTGTGACAACAGCCAAAACTAAAAAAAAAATAAAATAAAAATGGAAATCTGTAATCGACAGACCCAAAGAATACAGATGTGTAATCAATTAAACAACACGAGGAATGGCATAAAAATAAATAAATCCAATTCTGGACCTACTATTGATTTGTTCATTTTGCCTAAAAAGATCGCAGTAAAGCTCAGCCCACATTTATCCTGTGCTCTGCGCTGAGAGTTTACGCCGGGGTTTCAGTGTAAATCAGCGAAAAACGTGATTCATACGGAACCTCAGGCGGAAGATTCGCTATAATGAGGCAGATGGAAGCACTGAGGATGCTGAATGTCCCATAATCCGGCAGTGTAAACGTTATGTAAAATGTTCCCAATAAAAACGTCAACTCAATCCACAACTCATGCAAGGTCCATCATCTGTTAATGGAAATATAGGGGGCCTTCACGTTATTGGTAGTACAAAGGCTCTAGAAAAGCGCCATGGCTCCTCACTCCTCAGAAGAAAGTGAATTCTGCACTAACAAATCCAAATGTCCCCTCCCTATTTAGCATTTCCGTAGCAATGAGAGCCCGCCTAATTTTCTGGTGCATGAGCTGGGCATAATGTAGTGGTCACTACAATAGCAATACAATAGCAGATTTGCAATTTTCACTCAGCAACATCCACTGCTGCTTGTTTCACCTGTGGAGTCAATTCACTACAGCTGAAGATAAATTCCCAAAGCATTATAATTTACAAAATGGGGTCACTTGATGTGGGATTCTGCTCTTCTAGCACTTAGGGGCTCTGTATATGGAGTCCGCAAACTATTCTAGGAAATTCTGCGCTCCGTCCCTCACCGTGTGGCTAAGCAGTACTGTACAGGAACATATGGGGTATTTCTACATTCAGCAGAAATAGTGTGACAAATTTTGGTGCCATTTTTACCTACTTCCCGCGTGAAAATGTAAAATCTGGGGCTAAAACAATATTTTTGTGGAAAAAATAATTATTTTTTCTTTACTAACCAATGGTAAAAAATTCTGTGACACACCGGTGGTTTCAATATGTTCACTGCACCCCTAGATGAATTCATTGAGAGGTGTAGTCTATTAAATGGGGTCACTTATGAAGGGTGGGGGGTTTCCGCTGTGCTTTCACCTCTCTTTAGGGCTCTCAGTGGACAGCTCCTGTGCACCAGACGGCAGCTCTTTCCTCAGAGCTATTCAGCTCGCTGGACAGTTCCGTGCTAACCCAAATACTTGTACCTATGTTGTTGCTGATATCTTCACCCTGAGTTTCTGATTGGCTCCATCCGGATTGAACACCCTATTTAAACCTGGCCTTGCTCTCCTTTCCTTGCGTGATTATTGAGCTGCCAGCCTCTAGTCAAGCTTCCTTCTATCTGCTGCCTCTCCAAATGACATTGCTGTTCCTGGCAACGACCTCTGGCTTTCCTGACTATGATTCCTGCTTATTCCTTCAAACTACATTGCTATTCCTGTGTACCGACTCACTGGCTATCCCCGACTACCTCATTGGCTATCCCTGCAGCGGCAGCCTCTAGTGCAGTGTTTCTCAACTCCAGTCCTCAGGACCCACCAACAGGTCATGTTTTCAGGATTTCCTTAGTATTGCAAAGGTGATGGAATTAATGCTTGAGCAGGTGATAAAATTATCACCTGTGCAATACTAAGGAAATAATGAAAACATGACCTGTTGGTGGGTCCTGAGGACTGGAGTTGAGAAACACTGCTCTAGTGGTTGCAATATCACTACTCCAAACCCGGTCAGTCTATAACACCAGAACAGTAAAATCCGCCCTAAATTATTGCACCCTGTCCCTTCTGAGCTTTGCACTGTGCATCAAAAATAGTTCCGGATTACATGTAGTATATTGGTGCACTCAGGAGAAATTGCACAACAAACTGAGAGGTCCATATTTCCTTATAAGCCCTTATACAAATATGGGGCTAAAACTACATTTTAGAGGTAAAAATATAATTCTTTATTCAACGCCCAATGGTATAAATTTCTGAGGCACATATGGTGTCAACATGCTCACTGCACCCCTAGATGAATTCATTGAGAGGTGTAGTTTGTAAAATGACCATTTATCTGGGGATTTCTGCTGTTCTGGCACCTCAGGGGTTCTGTCAATGTGACATGGCACTCTCAAACCATTACAGCAAACTATGAACTCCAATATAGCACTTCTTCCTTTTTGAGCTTTGTACCGTTTCTCAAAAGCAGTTTTCGACCACATATGGGGTATCAGTGTACTCAGGAGAAATAGCACAATAAATTTTGCTTCTGTTACCCTTGTGAAAATGAAAAATTTTGCGCAAAACAAACAGTTTTGAGGGAAAAAATATTTTGTATTTACACAGCTCAACGTTATAAATTGCTGTGAAGCACCTGGGGGTTCCAAGTGCTCAACACACATCTAGATAAATTCCTTGAGGGGTTTAGTTTGCAAAATGGTGTCACTTGTGGGGGGATTTCCACTGTTTAGGCACATTAGGGGCTCTCCAAACCCGACATGACGTCCGCTAACGATTTTAGCCAATTTTGTGTTCAAGAAGTCAAATGGCGCTCCTTCTCTTCTGAGCCCTGCTGTGAACCCAAACAGTAGTTTTCCCCCATATACGGGATATCGGCGTACCCAGGAGAAGTTGCACAACAAATTGTATGTTGTATTTTTTTTTTTTACCCTTGTGAAAATAAAGAAAATTGGGGCTAAAAGATCATTTCTGTGGGAAAAATTTGATTTTTTATTTTCAGAGCTCAACATTATACACTTCTGTAAAGCACTTTGGGGTTCAAAGTGCTCAACACACGTCTAGATAAATTTCTTGGTGGGGGTCTAGTTTCCAAAATGGGGTCACTTGTGCGGGTTTCCAGTGTTTAAACACATCAGGGACTTTTTTGTTCAGTTTTCCCTTCCACTTTGCATTAATTCCTGTGAAGCACCTGAAGGGTTAATAAATTTACTTGAATATGGTATTGAGGAATTTGAGGGGTGCAGTTTTTAGAATGGTGCCACTTTTGGATATTTTCTATCATACAGGTCTCCCAAACTCATTTCAAATGTGATGTGGTCCCTAAAAACATGGTTTTGCAAATTGTTTGAAAAATTAGAAGTCGTTGGTCAACTTTTAACCCTTCTAACTTCCAAAAAAAAAAATTGTTCAAAAATTGTGCTAATGTAAAGTAGACATGTGGGAAATGTTATTTATGAACTATTTTGTGTGACATAACTCTCTGGTTTAACCCCTTTTAGACAGGCCCACGTCAGACTCCCCCTGCTCAGCGCCAGAGCTCACACCTGATCTATACAGCTGGCATTTGCCCGCAACAGCCGAGGGTGGAATTGTGATCCACCTGCGTCTGTTAACTTGTTAAATGCCGCTGTAAATCTCTGACAGCGGCATTTAACTCGCTGTTCCTGGAAACGTCTCCTAAATCTTGCCCATCGGTGACCTCGTCACATGATCGCGGGTCACCGATGGGTCGGCATGACAATCAGAGATCTGCAGCAGACCTCTATGGTTGTCACTGCCAGATTGCTATGAGCGCCGCCCCGTGGTCGGCACTCATAGCAAGTGAGCATTTCTGCTACACAAAGGCGATCTGATCATCGCCTGTATGTAGCAGAAAAGATCAAAATATTGCAGCTCTCCCATGGAGACTACTGAAGCATGCAAAAAGTGAAATAAAAATTTAAAAATATAAGTTCAAATCACCCCCTTTTCCCCCCATTCAAAATAAAAGAAAACAAAAATCAAATATACACATATTTGGTATCGCCGAATTCAGAATCATCCGATCTATCAATAGAAAAAAAAAATAATTAACCAGATCACTAAACGGTGTAACAAGAAAAAAATTAAAAAATGCCATTTTTTTTGGTTGCCGTTACATTGCAATAAAAGGCGATCAAACGATTTATCTGACCTGTTGATGGCAGAGCAAAGTACTGCAGTGCGCAGGTGCCGAGGCTCTTTGACCTTTCCTGGCACCTGCGCACTGCGGTAATTTGCTTTTCCCTCAAAAGGTCAGATAAATCTTTTGATCGCCTTTTAATGCAATGTAGCAGCAACCAAAAAAAATCCAGGGGTCAGTATCCAGGGGTCGGATATGGACATGGCTCTGAGCCATCAAAACCAAGGTCTCTTAGGCCAAAAGGGAGCGATGAAGATCACCCTCGCTCCTTCCTCCCTGATGACCAACGGAAGTACCACCATCGGGGAAATGCATAAGCCAGATCGATATACCAAGGGGATTGAAGGGAGTCTACCAACTCTAGCTGTTGCGCCCTGTTCAAAGAGGCAAACCTTCTGACTTGTCTGTTGGCTCTGGTAGCAAACATGTCTATTTCCGTAAGCCCCCACAAGTCCACTATCTTTCTGAAGAGTTGGTGACTGAGCATCCATTCCCCCTGATGCAAAGTATGGCGACTGAGGAAATCCTCCTTGAAATTGTTCACTCCTCTGGTGTGAAGGGCCGACAGACAGCCCCTTTTACGAGTCTGTAGGTTTCCTGTTCCTAGGAGTGGATCTCCTCTCTCAGTGGGTGCTGTCGTGGCAAAAAGAAAAAAAGTGGGATTTTTGGTACTTACCGTAAAATCTCTTTCTTGGAGCCTTCATTGGGGGATACAGGTTACCATGGGTGTATGCTGCTGTTGCTAGGAGGCTGACACAATGCAAATAAGAAGAATATAGCTCCTCCTCAGCAGTATACACCGACAGGCACAACGCAACTCAGTTGGTGCTAAAGCAGTAGTAGGAGCGAGCATAAACAACAATAAAAAGCTCAACCTATGTACCAATCCAAAACATTGGCACAATGGCCAAACAGTACAACATGAAGGGAGGATGCTGTGTCCCTCAATGAAGGCTCCAAGAAAGAGATTTTACGGCAAGTACCAAAAATTCCACTTTCTTTCTCGCTTCATTGGGGGACACAGGTTACCATGGGACATCCAAAAGCAGTCCCAAGGGTAGGAAAAGTATGCAGAGAAAAGAGGGCTTAGGTCAGCCAGTGAGAAACAGACGCCTGCAGTATCTTCCTACCCAGACCTGCATCAGCAGAGGCGCGACTATTCACCTTGTAAAATCTCGCGAAAGTGTGAAGGGACGACCAAGTTGCGGCCTTGCATATTTGCAAAGCTGAGGCCTGGTGACGAACGGCCCAGGAAGCTCCCACAGCCCGGGTAGAGTGAGCCCTCACCCCCGGAGGAGGCTGTTTGTCCTGAGTCCGGTATGCCTCTAGAACTGCTGAACGAATCCAACGAGCGATGGTGGATTCAGAAGCTGGGAGCCCCTTACGACGACCTTCAGAGACGACAAACAGGGAATCAGACTGACGAAAGGAAGCAGTCCTAGAGAGGTAGACTCGGACCAAGTCCAGCTTGTGGAGAGATCTTGCCAAGGGATGAGCTGGGGAAGGACACAGAGAAGGAAGGACGATGTCCTCGTTGATGTGAAAGGCAGAAACTACCTTCGGAAGAAAAGAAGGAACAGGCCGGAGGACTACCTTGTCCAGGTGCAGAATCAGGAAAGGAGAACGGCAGGACAAAGCCGCCAATTCGGATACCTTCCTGATAGAGGTGATAGCGACCAGGAGGGCCACTTTCCAAGAAAGGAGAGAGAAGGAAATGTCCTTGATCGGTTCAAAAGGGGGACGCTGGAGAGCGCCTAAGACAAGATTGAGATCCCAAGGATCGACCGGAGGGTTTGCAAGGAGGCGCTAGGTGAGCGACGCCTTGAAGAAAAGTCTTCACCTGAGAAAAAGAGGCCAGATCAATCTAGAAGAGAATAGACAGAGCAGAGCCCTGACCTTTCAGAGTACTGAGGTAAAGGCCCGAGTCAAGACCAGTCTGCAGCAAACCAAGGATAGAGGGGAGAGAAAAACAGGAACTCCTTCTGCCTTTATCTTTTTTACGTCTCTTGGAATCAAGGGAAGAGGCGGAAACAGATATGGCATCTGAAACTGGGACCACAGGATCACTTTTGCATCGCAGCCGACTGCCATCAGATCCCGGGACCTGGCCACATACTGGGGAACCTTGTGGTTTGTTCGAGAAGCCATTAGGTTGACATCTGGAACGCCCCACCTCAGACAAATTTGGTGGAAGATGGCGGGGTTGAGAGACCACTCGCCTACTGCGAGCCCCTGACGACTCAGGAAGTCAGCTTCCCAGTTGTCCACCCCTGGGATGTAAACTGCTGAAATGGCAGGGACATGGCATTCCGCCCAACGTAGAATTTTTGCCACCTCGGCCATGACTTGCTTACTGCGAGTCCCGCCCTGGTGGTTTATGTAAGCCACGGCCGTGGCGTTGTCTGACTGAATTCGGACCGGCTTTCCTGCGAGGATAGACTGCCAGCAGAGGAGGGCAAGAAGGATGGCCCTGATCTATAAGAGACTGATCGGGAGGAGGGCTTCCTGAACGTCCCAGCGACCCTGCGCTGTGAGGTGGAGGAAGACCGCTCCCCAACCCTGAAGACTGGCATCGGTGGTGATGACCTGCCACCGGAGAGGAAGAATTGACTTTCCGCGGAGAATAGAGGAGGACAGCGTCCACCAAGTGAGGGACTGTCTTACATTGAGAGGCAGAAGTACTGGGCGATCCAGGGAAACCGTTCTCTTGTCCCAGGAAGACAGAAGGGCTAGCTGGAGAGGGCGGGTGTGAAACTGGGCATACGGCACAGCTTCCATGGAGGCAATCATCTGTCCCAGTACACTCATGCCGGACCGAAGGGGAACAGGCGCTTTAGAGCTTTGATCCCCCGCCTGAGAGAAGAGAACTTCTCCTTTGGAAGGAAGACTCGAGCATGAATGGTGGCGAGTTCCATGCCCAGAAAGACGAGGCGCTGAGTTGGAATTAGGGTTGACTTCTCTTCGATGATGATCCAGCTGAGACGGACCAGCGTGTCCAGAGTGATCTGGAGACTCTGATCGCAGTCCCGGCGAGACGGACCCTTGACCAGGAGATCGTCAAGATAAGGGATTATGAGAATCCCCTTGGAACGAAGAATGGCCATGACCTTCGTGAAGACCCTGGGAGCGGACGCCAAGCCGAACGGAAGAGCCTTGAACTGGTAATGGTGCTCCTGTATGGCAAACTGAAGGAACCTCTGGTGTTGAACACAGACAGGAATGTGCAGGTAAGCATCCTGTATGTCCACAGAGCAAAGATATTCCCCTGGCTCCATGGAGGTGATCACCAAGCGCAAGGAATCCATTCTGAAGTGGCGAATCCGAAGATGGCGATTCAACTGCTTTAGGTCCAAGATCGGGCGGAGGGAACCGTCTTTCTTTGGAACTATGAACAGGTTTCAGTAGAACCCGGAAAACCGTTTGTGCCAAGGGACGGGTACAATCACTCCTGAATTTAGGGGAGAAGAGACAGCCTGGAGGAGCCCTGGGAGATGAGAGGGCTGTTTTGGAGGGCGGGAGAGGAAGAAACGTCGTCCTGGGGGCGAAGAAAATTCTATCTTGTAGCCGGATGTAACGATCTCCCTGACCCAGGCGTCGTCGACTGCTGACAACCAAGTCTCCCTGAACAAAAGGAGCCTGTCTCCCACCCTGGAAAGATTCCCAGGTAGGGGTGACCCGTCATTTAGAGGAGAATCTATGACTGCGGGATCCGGAAAGCTTAGATGGGCGGCTTTTGGATCTCCAGTGGGGAGTAGGCTTGAAGGAGGGCTTCCTTCTTTCCCCTTGGCCAGAAGAACGGTCCTGTTGGGAGGAGCCGCCTGAAGAAGAGAACGGCCGAAAGGGGCGAAAGGACTGGGGTCCCTTCCTATTGAAGGGGCACTTAGGTTTGGATTGGGGCTGAAAGGTGCTTTTACCCCCAGTTGCGTCCGAAATGATCTGGTCCAGCTTGGTTCCAAAGAGCCTGGAGCCCTGGAATGGAAGGCCAGTGAGGGATTTTTTAGATGCTGGGTCTGCGTTCCACGCCTTTAACCAAAGGACTCGGCGAATAGCAACAATGTTGCTGTTTGCTCTTGCGGAGCAGGCCGCCGCATCCAAAGAGGCATTCAGGAGGTATTTACTCGCATGGGCAATATGGTCTACTAAGTCTGCTAGCTCCTCTGCAGGAGCTGCTGCCACGATGCCCCGATGAAGAATCTTAGCCCAGGCCGATTTGGCTTTCTCCACCCAAGTGGAGGCAAAAATAAGGCAGAGAGAGGCGCCGGAAGCCTCAAATGCCGATTTAGTTAAAGCCTTAAACTGTCTGTCCGTGGCGTTCTTGAGAGATGCAGCATCAGGAATGGACAGGACTGTCTGAGAGGATAAGCGTGAGCCTGGCGGGTCCACCTTAGGAGATTTGGACCATTTGCTGACCAGGTCTGAATTAAACAGGTACAGAACATCCAGACGTTTTCTTCCCGGGAAGCGTTTACCAGGATGTTCCCAGTGTCTAGCGATAGTCGCCTCAAACTCCTTGTGATTGGGAAAGACCCTGGAGGGGCGCTTTACCCGTTTGAACGAGACGGAGTCGTCCTGAGCAGCCGCATCATCCTCTTTTAATTCGAGGGTTTGAACAATAGCCAAAATAAGGCTATCTACCATGTCCTGCGTCCCCGAGGTCTGATCCTCATCTGAGTCAGACTCTGACTGGGAAGCTACATCTGACCCAACGTCCACCTCTGAAGAGGGGGAACGGGTAAAGAGGGGCCTCCTTGATGCCGCAGAGGGGCCCGGTGAACTGAAAGAGGAGCTAACAAGGTCCGCTTTCTAGGTCTCTTCCCTGATCTGTCCCTGTGAAGGTCGTGGTCGGGTGCGTGCGAATCACTGTGAGAGGTGTTCGAAGCACTGGTGGCGGCAGATAGATGCGGCATACGTTCCAGGACCTGAACCAGGGACTGTGATATTTTAGTCAGGTCTGAGACCGACTGAGACATGGCAACAGCCCACTCTGGAGGGGGGAAGGTGTGTGCTATCATCACGGACGTTAGAAGTTTCCTGAGGGGCAGACCTCAGGACGGGCAGAAGGGTGACGGCTGGCCTGAAGCCCACTTTCTCTTACAGCGGGCACAAGCGTAGTGAATCACAGTAGGATTATGACCAGAGGCAGATGGTTTGGGCATAGGTAGAGCTTGTGCAAAAGCTACAGCAGGGTGCTGTGAAAGCGATACTGTTGAGGGAAGTTAAGGAAAAACGAGGTGGATGGGAAATGCAGAGCCTACCAGGTACCCAGCGATTTGCAGCAGCAGAGCAGGTAACCGTGTCCCCCTTTGTAGACTGCAGGAGCAGGCACTGGACCGCTGAGGATGCTGCAGGAGCTGAGCTGCCAAGATGAACGCTGTGCTCCCTGGACCACGCGATGCGCTGAAGAGACCGGTGGGTGGGACTAACGTCCAGTGAAGACAGGGATGTGCAAGACACCCTGTAATAGGTCTGTGGGCACGGGCGCGCAGAAAATGGGGCGTGCCCGTCCGAAGAAAAGGAAACCCGGGCGCTGATAGGCTGCCGCGTCATGGGGGCGTGTACAGCCTGAAGATGGGAGGAACGCCAGCGCCGGGATCAACATACAGGAAAGGGGCGTGCCCGGCGCTGGGAACAGGAGAACACGCTGCTGGGGCTGGCGAGGGGCGTGACCGGCCAGGGACGTGAGGATGCATGGGACAGAGAGCTGAGAGAGAGGGCGTGTCCGGGCCAGGGGGCGTGGCCTATTACTGAGAACAGCTGAGGTGAAGACGCTGGAAAATGTTGGCCACCGCGCGCTATGAGGACAAAGGGCGCCAATTTTAAAAAATGCCCAAAACTGAAAGGAGGACCCAGAGCTGCTAGGGGTCTAAGAGGAGGTACCAAGCGGCTGCGGGGGTGGGGGAAGGTATGGAGGAGGGGGGACCATACTACCTGTACTTGTGTCCGGCTCCTCTTCTAAATGAGGATCGCATCAGGAGCCCTCAGGAAGATGGAGAGGGTCCTGGGGAGAAGATCCTCCTTCCCGCACAGTCTCCGGACGGTGCAGAAGACGGAGTCAACCCCTTACTAGAAGGGGGGAGGCCACCACTGGTGACCACCGTCTTCCTCTCAGCCCTCTCCGAGGAGAGGGGTGAGGAGGGGAAAAGGCAAGGACTGCCACCAAGAGCCACCCTGAAACACCCGTAAGTCCTGCCAGCGGGTCCGAGATTGGGCAACGTGGGTTTTACCACACTGCTCTCTTGGTCGCTTAAATGTGGGAAAACAGGGTGAATAAATTAAACCCTGTTACCCGAAGAGATGAATCTAAAAAACAAAGAGAAATGATTAATAACACACACAAAACCTGTGAAAGAAAACACACTGCGGATCTGGTGTTAGATCCAGGTCCACCTCCTACAGACACTAAGCAAAAACTGGGTTGCTTTGTGCCTGTCGGTAGGTGTATACTGCTGAGGAGGAGCTATTTTCTTCTTATTTGCATAGTGTCAGCCTCCTAGTGACAGCAGCATACACCCATGTAACCTGTGTCCCCCAATGAAGCGAGAAAGTTATTTTTCTTCTCTTACAGGTCGAGTTGGGGGCTTATAAGCCCACATATGGGATTTTGACAAATTTGGGAGAAATTGCATAATAGATTCTGTGGTCCATTTTCTTGTAATACCACTTGTAAAATGGGCAGAACGGTGGCTCAGTGGTTAGCACTGCAGCCTTGCAGCGCTGGGGTCCTGGATTCAAATCCCATCAAGGACAACATCTGCAAGGAGTTTGTGTATTCTCCCCGTGTTTGCGTGGGTTTCCTCTGGGTACTTCGGTTTCCTCCCACATTCCAAAGACATACTGATAAGGATTCTAGATTGTGAGCCCCATTGGGGACAGTGCCAATAATGTCTGTAAAGCGCAGTGGAATTAATGGCGCTATATAAATGAGTAAAATAAAATTTTAAAAAAAATTGCAACAACATTTTAACCCTTCTGACATTTAAAAAAATAAAAGAACATTTGAAAAACGATGCAATAAAGAATCAAATGTTAAATGTTATTTAATAACTATATTATGTTGTACGACTGTATGGTTTAAGTATGTAAGCATTTGACTTTGATGAAAATTTAGAAACATTATCAATTTTCAAATTTAACATTTACTACTAACAAAGTTCAATTGGTCATTATATGGGGGAAGACTAGACCTAAACTCAAACTGTCTACCTTA
>VIAB01047077.1:8106-18686 GCA_009801035.1 Oophaga pumilio
GCAATGAAGCCTGGAGTTGCAGCATATCCGGTGTCTGTGTGGACTCCATAGATGTCCTCTAATGCCAGACCGAAAGTCGTCAATCTTTATATGACCTGTTTCAGCCACAAAGATGTTAGAAGGCTTGATATCTCTGTAAAACAAAGAAAGGAATTAGTGGGCTGTGTGTAATGGTTTTTTATACTTCAAATATTGTAATATGTCACATTGTAAACACAACCTCTTAGATTAGCAAAAATCGTCTAGTTTACACAAGTATTGGGAGTTTTTACATCAGATGTCCATTGATATCACACTGCACCATTACGTCACTAGTGAGGAGATGGTTTTTCACCATTTAAGAGGTTTTTGCACCAAATACATTTAGCACCTTTATATAAGCTAGATGATAATTGTGTGATACCAAGAGGTTCAACTATTAGCTCAACCAACGATACAGAGAATGAGGGTCTTAACGTTCTCTGTGTCAGCAGAATGTTGGTGTAAATAAGCCGATGGTCCACATGCTCAACCACTACTCCATGGAATTCTATTGGACTGACAAGACAGTTTTCCTTTAGTCCCATAGAAGTAACTGCAGTGGTGGTAGAGCATGCACACTGATTTGTTATTTTCTCAGACTTTTGGACTCAGCATGAAATCCCAACAATCGGACCCCCAGAGATTATTTGTTTATTGGCTGTCCTATGGAAAGGTGATAAATGTATTAATTGGCAAAACCTTTAGCTACTTTTGCTTCACAAATCCGTAGACGCTGACATTGATCTATCAGCGTGGCGTGTCACTTATTCTGCCAATAATGATTAATCTCTATTGACACCAGTAAAATATAGAGATTTATGTAAATCACACAAATATATTTCTAATAATATAAATATCCTAATAAATATTAGGCTTGAATAAGATAGTTTCGGATAACTATAAATACTTGGATATTTAGTTCTACTAGGGCATCGGTCTTCATTTGCATGTTAGGCTGTGTTCATATTCAAATTGGAGCCATGGTCCCAGATTCTGTTAATAACACGTAGCAAAATAGCTCAGAATGATGTCCTACTTTGTCTGGACCTCAAGATGTCAAGTGGATCCCCCAGGACCATTGGTGTCCAACGTCAGACGGAACGGGCACTGCCATCGTTTTTGTTGTCCTGTTCTCGTTGTGAAGCAGAACAACAAAATAAAGAATGCATATGTGAACACAGCCCTAGGAGACACTACAGCCATCACAAAGCTGCTTCTCTTGGTCTCTAGTGATAGATACACTATTCACACATACTGGCTGGATACATACAGGTGCATCCAAAAAATTAGAATATCATCATAAAGTTAATTTATTTCAGTTCTTCAATACAAAAAGTCAAACTCATTATATACAGTCATTACAAACAGTGTGATCTATTTCAAGTGTTTATTTCTGTTATTGATGATTATGGCTTACAGCCAATAATAACTCAAAAGTCATTATCTCAGTAAATTAGAATACTTTATAACACCAGCTTGAAAAAATGATTTTAAAATCCAAAATATTGGCCCACTGAAATATACACTGCTCAAAAAAATAAAGGGAACACTCAAATAACACATCCTAGATCTGAATGAATGAAATATTCTCATTAAATACTTTGTTCTGTACAAAGTTGAATGTGCTAACAACAAAATCACAAAAATCATCAATGCAAATCAAATTTATTAACCAATGGAGGCCTGGATTTGAAGTCACTCACAAAATTAAAGTGTAATGTAATGTCCTTAAAACAAGTCAAAATGATGCTCAGTAGTGTGTATGACCTCCCTACAATGCCTGGGCATGCTCCTGATGAGGTGGCAGATGGTCTCCTGAGGGATCTCCTCCCAAACCTGGACTAAAGCATCCGCCAACTCCTGGTCAGTCTGTGGTGCAACGTGATGTCCCAGATGTGCTCAATCCGATTCAGGTCTGGGGAACGGGCCGGCCAGTCCATAGCTTCAATGCCTTCATCTTGCAGGAACTGCTGACACACTCCAGCCACATGAGGTCTGGCATTGTCCTGCATTTGGAGGGACCCAGGGCCAACCGCACCAGCATATGGTCTCACAAGGGGTCTGAGGATCTCATCTCGGTACCTAATGGCAGTCAGGCTACCTCTGGCGAGCACATGGAGGGCTGTGCGGCCCTCCAAAGAAATGCCACCCCACAACATTACTGACCCACTACCAAACCGGTCATGCTGAAGGATGTTGCAGGTAGCAGATCGCTCTCCACGGCGTCTCCAGACTCTGTCACGTCTGTCACATGTGCTCAGTGTGAACCTGCTCTCGTCTGTGAAGAGCACAGGGCGCCAGTAGCAAATTTGCCAATCCTGGTGTTCTGTGGCAAATGCCAAATGTCCTGCACGGTGTTTGGCTGTGAGCACAACCCCCATCTGTGGACATCGGGCACTCAGACCCTCCTCATGGAGTAGGTTTCTAACCGTTTATGCAGACACATGCACATTTGTGGCCTGCTGGAGGTCATTTTGCAGGGCTCTGACAGAGCTCCTCCTGTTCCTCTTTGCACAAAGGCAGAGGTAGAGGTCCTGCTGCTGGTTTGTTGCCCTACTATGGCCCCCTCCACATGTGCTGGTGTACTGGCCTTTCACCTGGTAGCGCCTCCAGCCTCTGGATACTACGCTGACAGACACAGCAACCCTTCTTGCCACAGCTCGCATTGATGTGCCATCCTGGATAAGCTGCACTAACTGAGCCACTAGTGTGGGTTGTAGAGTCCGCCTCATGCTATCACGAGTGTGAAAGCACAACCGACTTTCAAAAGTGACCAAAACATCAGCCAGAAAGGATTGGTACTGAGATGTGGTCTGTGGTCCCCACCTGCAGAACCACTCCTTTATAGGGGGTGTCTTGATAATTGCCAATAATTTCCATCAGTTGTCTATTCCATTTGCACAACAGCATGTGAAATTGATTGTCAATCAGTGTTGCTTCCAAAGTGGACAGCTTGATTTCACAGAAGTTTGATTTACTTGGAGCTATATTCTGTTGTGTTCCCTTTATTTTTTTGAGCAATGTATATTCTGTAAATGCACTCAATACTTGGTCGGGGCTCCTTTGGCATCAATTACTGCATAGATGTTACGTGGCATGGAGGCGATCAGCCTGTGGCACTGCTGAGGTGTTATGGAAACCCAGGTTGCTTTGATAGCAGCCTCCAGCTCGTCTGCATTGTTGGGTCTGGTATCTCTCATCTTCCTCTTGACATTACCCCATAGATTCTCTATGGGTATGTTTCCACGGTCAGGAATGGCTCAGTATTTGCTCAGGATTTAACTTCAGTAAATTCTGCATCTGAGGTCACTGGCAGGTCACCTGCATTTTAGATGCGTTTTTTACATGCATTTTTGATGCGGTTTTTCTACATGCGTTTTTTTCTCAGTTTTTCCTGGCCAGCATTTTTCTTGTTACTTGAAATAAAGTTAATTGAAAGTTGCCTTCTGGGAAGGAAAAAAAAAATAAGTTTGTGTTTGCAAATACATATTTTGCTGCAATGCCTCCAATTTTACTGGCAATCCAAAGGAAGAGAATTATGTACTTGATAATTCTCATTATGAGGCTGATTATGCTACAAAGAGTAAGTATTTATTAACTGCTTAATGACTGGTATTTATTAACCCCTGTAAGGATTCGCTCTGGTAGGCCGAGGCCGGGCACGCAGTAATGAGGCAATACACAGGCATTAAGTCCAAAAACAACGGTTTACTGTCTCTTTAAGACCAGGTAACAAAACATGACAAAAACATAACTGCATTCCAGCTTTGCAAACTACTGGTCCCAGACTCACCCTTGCATGGGACGGGCTTGACTAAGCGGCTGCAAGCCAGCAAGGACCGCCAGGTGCCTTCCCGGGTGATCTGGACTCGCTTCCAGTGCTCACTGACACATTGTAACAGAACGTCACTTCCAGGCTAACTCCAGCCAAACTCCTCAATAGAACCGCCTGGTGGGACCGTCACAGGCTCCGCACACACGTGTCCTGTCCGGGTGCTATTCAGGACCCCAGTCCAAAACCCCGGTCACCAAGTTCCAAGTCTCACCACGTGCTTCCAGGAATACGATCCAACACCGACAGACCTTCCAGGAACCTTCCAGGCAGCCCTGTGCAGGACACACTCTCCACTTGTCTCAGCCAGACTCCCTTGAGACACTTCCCAGTCTCAGACAGAATCCCTTGAGACAGACTACAGAGACACTTCCCAGTCTCCCACGATCTCAACTCCATGTGCCCAGCACTGCCTTTCATACCTGCAGCCACTCCCCAAGCCAAGGAATGAAGCACATGGTCTGGTCACGTGTTCATGACCTCATCACAGGTCCTTCACCACATACAATCACCAGTATGTACCATTCATTCTCCCACCACCAGTGGGCGGTGTATGTGTGGTTAGCATGTCCCACCCAGCTCACAAGCTAACCCTGTAGGTTCACCCTTAACAAGAATCAGAACTCTTATGGGACTATAAGTCCCAGAACAACTTTACTGACCTACAGCACAGAATAGCTCTGCGACACATACTTTCCGTTTAGCCCCATACCAGGGACTGGTTTCCCATCTCTCTCATGCCTCCAGGCATAATTTGAGCAACTTATACAGCGCCCCCTAGGTGCCACATTAGTCATTATACCACACCCCTTAATGTTTTTTTCGGGTTTTCAGTTTTCCTTCCTCTTCTTCCGAGAGCCATAATTTTTTATTTTTCCGTCAATATGGATGGCCATGTGAGGGCTAATTACAAGTCAAGTTGTACTTTTGAACAACACAATTTTTTTTTAGCAGGTCGCGCAACAGAAAAAGTTTAAAAAATTCCAAGAGCGGTGAAATAGCATAAAAACAGCAATAATGCACTTTTTTTTTTGGCTTTTTTGATTGGTTTACTATATGCTAAAACTGACCTGCGAATCTGATTCTCCACGTCATTACCAGTTCATAGACACCAAACATGTCTAGGTTATGTTTTCTCAAATTGTATTTAAAAATTGCCAAAGGTTCAATAAAAAATAAAAAAATAAAATTTGCCATTTTCCTATGCCCGTAACATTTCCATTTTTCATTATCTCGGGTTGGGTGAGGGATTATTTTTTGCGTGCAGAAATTACGTTTTTAATTATACCATTTTGGTGTTCATACAATATTTTGACTGCCTGTTATTGCATGTAAATGCAATGTTGCGTTTACCAAAAAAAATTAAATCTGGCTTATTTTTTTTCTCCCTGCTACACCGTTTATTTATCAGGTTAATGTTTTTTAGTAATGGATCGGGCGATTCTGAACGCGGTGATACCTAATATGTGTATCTTTCATTAATTTATTTTTATTTTGAGTGAGGTGAAAGGGGGGGTGATTTGAACTGCATTTTATTTTTTTTCATATTTTGCCAAAAAAAATTAATTATCTTTTCGCATGCTTCAATAGCCTCCCAGTGAGGCTACAAGCTGCCATAGCTCGATCGCCTCTGCTACAAAGAGGTGATGCTCATATCTTCTCTATGTAGCTGAAATACAGCATTGCTATCAGCGCGGACAAGAGAAGTAGACCTCTGGTTTTTATTCCGACACACCGATGACCCTCTATCATGTGACAGTGGTCAGCGGTGCGTGTATTTGCTGACCGGCGCCTGGAAGTGTCCTTTCAATTACACTTTCAAAGTTTGACAGCGGCATGTAACTAGTTAATAGGCGCGACTGTATCGCAATTACACTCGCGCCTATTGCGGGCACATGTCATATTATCAAAACAGCTGACATGTCCCGCCTTTGATGTGGGGTCACCGCCGCAGCACACATCAAAGCGGGGTTACTGCCATCGGATGTACTATCCCGTCCGATTGTAGTAAGGTAATTTTTTTTGCACATTTTAGTGTGACTTTATTACTTTTATTTTGTTTTTCCTAGCAACGAGCAAGAAGAAGGTACTGCATCTGGGTTCACCCCCTCCTTGCGGAGCGTCCAGAAAAGGGTCACTTTATGAATCTTTACCGTGATTTGCGCAGGTTTGTTTTTCTTGATTTTTTGTTTTGTTTCACAATTATAATTTTGTAATTTATCTTCTTTTCTATCGTTTTATGCAGATATCCAGAAAAGTTTTTGTCATTTTCCCGGCTTCCCATCAATTCCTTTGATGATTTGTTACTAATTCTTCGTCCACATTTAACCCTTCAAGATATGTTGATGAGGCAGGCCATCTGTGCTGAGGAAAGGCTGCTCATCACCTTGTGGTAAAATATATATATTTTATTTTCCTGAAATGTCTCACCATTCCAGTACACACAACAATGCACCCAGTGATTGTTTGCAGCGTTCAGGTGATGTCAGCATTGCGCCATTATTATTTTTCCAATTCAAAGCCGTACTAATACCACCTTGCCGACGCTAACAATCGCTTATCATCTTTATGTTTACTAATTTTCCTTTTTTTTTTTTTCTTTGCAGATTTTAGACCACAGGAGAGAGCTTTGCATCCCTGCATCTTCAAATTAGAGTTGGAAAGGCAACCATTTCTAAAATTGTTAGAAGCACATGTGATGTTATCTGGCAGAAAATTGCAGCCCATAGTGATGCCTTCCCCAACCGAGGAGACTTGGCGTCAGGTCGCAGCAGGCTTTCAGACTGTTGCCAACTTCCCGAACTGCATAGGTGCAGTTGATGGAAAGCATGTAAGAGTGATTCAGCCACCGCGGTCCGGATCTGTCTTCTACAATTATAGAAAATATTTCTCGGTAATCCTGATGGCGGTGGCTGATGCACATTACAAGTTTGTGGCCATCGATGTTGGTGCCTATGGCAGAACGGGACACTCCCGAGTGTTGAGAACTTCTCAGATTGGAATGGAAATTCTCCGAGATGGCATTACGCTCCCAGCCCCTCAACCTCTTCCAGTGACCATACATCCAGTCCCTTTTGTCATGGTATCGGATGAGGCTTTTCCCCTTATGACAAACCTGCTGCGCCCATATCCACAAAGGGGACTGAATGCCCAGAAGAGGATTTTTAAATTTAGGCTGAGCCGGGCATGAAGAGTTATGGAATGCACCTTCGGAATCATGGTAAGTCAGTGGAGGATCTTAAACACCGCCATACAGTTGGATATTCGTACAGTTGATTCTGTTGTAAAAGCTGGCTGTGTTCTTCACAATTATGGTAGGGACTACAGTCCTGAAGTAGATGTGGAGACACTGTATGAACCTTTTGATACAGCAATCAACTGGGTTCCTCCATGTACCAACATGAGTGGCTTGCGTGTTCGAGAAACCTTTGCTGATTATTTCATGACTTCCGAAGGTGCCGTGCCATGGCAATACTCCTGTGTTGGTGATGCGCAGCCTCAACAGCAAACATCCTCTTGACAGGAGACATCACCAGGGCTCTATAGTCGTATTCGGAGTCATGAAGTCGGAGTCGGTGACCAGTTTGGGTTATTTGGAGTTGTTGTTGCAGTATGTGTCATGCTAATTGAGGAGTCGGACGTTTGGCTTTACAACTCCACAGTCATGGACATCACTGATAATTCTTCCAGAACAAAAATAAGAATGGTCCAATTGTTTGTTTAAGTTTATACAGTATAATTTTCCTGTTACATTATGTAAAAATAAATCTTGGAAACAAATTGTATTTTTGTTATTTTAAACGTTATAAACAATTGACCGGACTATGACTCTCTCTTCAGATATATATATTCTTTTTTGGAAGAGGGTGGGTGTTAGGAGTCAGATATGTAATAAATACTTTACCCTTTTTAAAAAAAAAATAATTAAGCACTATGAAAGATAATGGTACCTATATGTACACCATACAAAAACATGTAGCGCACAGACAATCAAGCAAATAGTGCGTAATCATTGAACAAGTTTGTCACTTTAGAACCTTTCTCAATTATATACATTTTTTGTTAACGTTAATTTTTTTGCCATTTTAAACTACATGTTGTGGTTTGAATTTTCTTAAACATTTTTTTTATTAAAAAATATAGACAAAATTTTAAAGCCAGTAATTGCAATCTCCCAGCATTACAGTTAGGCCAGTTTTACACTAGCGTGTGTGAGGCGAGAAACTCGCAGGAGTCTCTTGCACCAACACCCGGGACGGCACTGCCGCCAGCACTGGGTCCGCAGTGTGCAGTTGCATGTATGTCTATGCAGCTGTATGCTCTGGTCCCGAGTGCCGTTGTCAGCGCAGGGTGTTGATGCGAGCGACTCCTGCGAGTTTCTGGCATCACACACGCTAGTGTGGCTCTGGCAACATGATGAAGTTGTGACAAACATAACTTTAGTCACTTACTAATAACTAACAATGTTGAGGGCCATTATTCCTGTTTATGCTATTAATCTGTAGCCTACACTACCATTTTTCCATCTAATGTATTTAATAAAAAAAAACAATGAAACAAATCAATTAACAATAATTTTATTAAGAACATGTATTTGACAACCAATACAATTACTTTGTAATATCAAAAGTCTCAGCTGCATACTAAATGAAAGGGTGGCAACATTAATCATGATCCACACACAAAACAACACCCAATCCAAAAAGTCATACAAATAATAAAATGGTTGTAACAGGTGGGATAATACAAAATCAGGTATAAACTTGATTAAACAGCACATACAAAACTAAGGTGCAATAACAGCAAGACAATACAAATGTCAAAAGTCACCAAAGTCAAAAGACGTGTCAGTACAAATGTAAAAAAGGTTGCATAGAATTGGATATACAATACATGGTGGGCCCAGACACATGAAGGCCTAAGGAGCATACAATTGGCAATAGCTAAGTAGTAGGTACTGCAAAAGAGCCTAGATTACCAGTATAGTCACCCTGGAGCATGGAACGCATGCCTGACTTTACTCTTGTAACAAAAAGAAATCAAAACATTCTTTTTAATAAATAGCTTACATTTTAAAGCTTTACAAAACATATATTAAAACACATGTATATGGCTGACTGGATCAAACGTGTGTTATATATATAACATAAGCTGTTAACAAAATAATTTGTGGCACACAGTATAGGAAAAATGAATGGTGATACTCCGTTAACATTGTTAATAGCATAAGCATTTAATGGGTGAGGCCGGTTGGCGTGTGTGATGCGAGAATCTCTCACGAGTCTCTCACATGAATACACGGCACTGCTGCCGGCACTCGGACCGAAGAGCGTGCAGCTGCATAGAAATACATGCAGCCGCACGTTCCGGTTGGAGGTCTGGCAGCAGAGCCGTGTATTCATGTGAGAGACTCGTGAGAGATTCTCGCATCACACACGCCAACCGGCCTCACCCATTAAATGCTTATGCTATTAAAACGGAGTATCAACATTCATTTTACCTATACTGTTTGCCCCAAATTTTTTTGTTTCAAATATTATGATATACATATAACACGTTTGATCCAGTCACCCATATACATGTGTTGTAATATATTTTTGATGTTTTTCAGTGTTAGCTACAATTTCTATTTGACCAAAAATGTTTATTTTTTATTGCACATCGAACATTTTGTTCACTACACAAAACAATATTACTATAAAAAATGCAAACAATTTTTGTCAATTTTATGTCAACTTTATTTTAAGTTATGGTAAGCTATGGGAGTTGAGGCTTCACAAACTGTAGGGGTAATGGAGGTCGGGTAATTGGAAGGAGTAGAAAGGTTGCCCATTAAGTCGGGTTGTGAAATGGAGTCGGTTGCCAAGGGGTAGTTAATCAAACTCAATAATTGTGATGTTTGGATCAAAGAACTAGGATTGCTGGAATCGTGAGGAGCACATAAAGCCGAAGAATGGGGAGCAAGGAAAGATGAAGAATGTGAAGGTGGAAAAGAGGAAGAATGTTGAGATGGGAAAGAGGAAGTATGGTGTGAATGGAAAGAGGAAAATTGTTGAGATGGGAAAGAGGAAGCATGGGGTGAATGGAAAGAGGAAGACTGTTGATGTACGCATTTTGAGGATGTTGTCTTGTGTTCATTTCAGAGTTGCGTTGTTGTGCTATAGCTTCTATTGCATGACAAGTTTCACTTCCATTGAGGTCACATGTGTTCTTTTGAAACAGAGACACCACATTACACACAACCGAGGCACATGACCATTGGTTTACTGGAGGCACTTTTCTAATCCCTGCCGCAACTGACACTCCAAAGTAGTCCCAGTTATCGGTGGACTACATGCTATTTAGAAAGCGCATTGCTTGTTGTGTAACCGCAGCGGCTTCCTGATTAAGATTAACATTTTCCTATGTACTTGACGGTGACAACATCATTAACGCAGACAACCCCGCAACACAGGATCAACACGCCGCACATTTGACTACCCCCTCAGGCAATCCAGCGGCCTGCAGCAATGCTACACTCATGCCTCCTACAGCAGCGACCCTGAGACCTCGATTCACTGCAGCCACCACCCATGTTAAGAAATAGGACCCATGGAAGCACAACAATTTAACTAACAAACATTTTTTGGCTATTTTTGTTCTCCCAATTTGTAGTGCGTCATAGAATGTGTAGCATCTTAAAATCGGAAACACGGATTTTGGTAAGAACTTACCTGTAAAATCCTTT